>LGRX02033734.1:0-61819 GCA_001247695.2 Cymbomonas tetramitiformis | reverse complement strand
GAAAGCGCGACCCCGTCACCGCTCCAAAAGTTGGCGATCGCGTGCCCTACGTCATCGTGCAAGCGGCCAGGGGCGCGAAAGCGTTCGAAAAGGCGGAGGACCCCGTATGGGCGTTGGAGCGTAACATTCCTATCGACTATCAGCATTATCTCGAACATCACCTCACCCAACCTCTGCTTCGGATATTTGGACCGATCCTGAGCGACGGAGGTCGCGGTTTATTCGCCGGCGATCACACCCGCGGCGTCGTCAAAACGACACCGGAAGCGAGCAAGTCGGGCATTATGCGTTTCACTCGTTCCCGCGAGACGTGCGTCGGCTGCAAAACGCCACTGTCCCCGCAGGTGAGCGTCGTCTCCCCGTTTTTCTCCTCGGTTTTTGGAAATTTTGACTTATCTCGATCGCGCTCTTCGGCACCCGCAGATGAAAGCGCTCTGCGAACATTGCGAATCGCAAAGAGTGCCGTTGTACGTGGAAGCGATGGCCGCGACACAACGGGAGGAGACGCGACGATCGGCTCTGTGGGTGCAATGTCAACGATGCCAGGGCGATCTTACCCACACGGTGCTGTGTACCAGTCGCGAATGTCCAATCTATTACCGACGCGTCAAGGCGAACAAGGTATCTTCGCCTCGTTCGCGCCATCTCATGTTCGTCTCGTATTCCCACATTCGTCTCATATTCGTAGTCCATATCACGTCGCATATTCGTCTTATATTCTTTTCGGCATGATTTCGATGGCGACGCGTCGGGTGATCGTATCGACGAAAATCGGTGGGTGATGCGCGCAGGAGCTTTCGAATGCGTATACGCAACTCGCGCGGTTCGATTGGTGACGACGACGATTCTCGATGAAATGAAATGATTAACATTGTATTCTACACAGGCATAATAATATGAATTTATTATTTTGCCTGACGACGGCACGACGATCCGCGATGCCGCTCTCCCGGTATTCGAACCGCTGCGAGTTTTTCTTTCACCCGCGGCGCGGTTTCTTGTAGCCGTGTGCACACTTTCTCATCGTATTCAACGATGCCTTTCAATATCAACGCGTTCGACTTTCGTTTGGAGTACGCTCATGCGTTTCGGAAGTTTTGCAAGTGCGCGCATCGCGAACCCGACGTCTGCAGCACTTTCGTTACCCCCGGTTTCCTTTACAAGTGCCGCGTTCGAAAGATCGTCTTCGAGTCCGGCAACACCCGAAAGCCGCCGACGCACCTCGTCCTAGAACGCGCCAAACTCGACGAGGACTTTCGTGCCGAGTCGACACTCGACGAATGCGAAACGATAGAAGCCACCGATAAAATCTTCAAAGATGGATTTTTCATTCCCGTCGCCGTCGCAAAAAAATGGAAGCTCCATCCTTTCGACTGCGCGCGAACGGCGAGCTCCGCTCCGTCGGGTGGCGTCATTTTTAAACCGCGCGCGAACTCCCTCTCCTCGCGAGGTTCGGTGCGACTTTGCGATATCGCCGATTGTCCCGGACCGCCGCATCCCGCGATTCAGGCGCCTCTCCCCTGCTGCGGGCGTTGCATGTGCGGCGTGTGCGTCGCCCGCGACCCGCGCGCGAACGACGCGCGCTGTCCGCTGTGCGGAGACGCGAGTCGGTACGCGGAATGGTCGGCGAGCGCGGGACTCACGACGGCGACGCCGATGCAGACGACGACGCATCCCGTCTCCGCGAAGGAGTGCGCGAACGGTAAGCGGCCGAGCGAGGCGGCGAAGGCGGCCGAGGAACCGCCGAAGAAGCGAGGACGGAAGAAGAAAACTGATACCGAATCCGTCGTCGTGTTCTCGGCACCCGCGGAAGATCACGCCGTCTTCGAAAATTGCAGCTTCGACTTCAAGATACCCGACCACATCGAAGTGCCGGTAAATTACGACGACAGCTTCGAAGCCGAACAGAAGCGCCTTCGAGAGCAATACGGTCACGAACGCGCGGAGTCGGAGGACTACGACGACGACGACGCCAACACCGCCTTCGATTTTTACCCGTATCGCGGGAGTGACGACGCCGAAAAGCGACGAGCGGATAGCGAAACGATGGCCGGGGGAGTGATCGCTCCGATTTCGAACATTCGGATGAACGCGGACGCGACGACGCTCGCCGCCCCCGTCGCGACCGACGGAGTCATCGCGAACGCCGGCAACCCGGGCGGAGACGCGATACATACGTCGACGCTCGTCGCCGCCACCCCCGTCGTCACCCCCGACACTCCCGTCGCGCCTTCTGTCGGCACGACCCCCGGCGGAGACGCGACACGTACGTCGACGCTCGTCGCCGCTACCCTCGCCACCCTCGCCACTCCCGTCGCGCCTTCCGTCATTACGACCTCCGACGGAGACGCGATGGATACAGCGATGATGCCGGTCGAGAACCTCGCGATCACCGAGCACGGATCTGCATCGCGGGTAACGACGACGACGACGTTGTTGGTTGCTCACGCCGAAAACGAATTCGCTCCGATGGTTACGCCCGACGACGGGCACCGTGAGGTGGTGGTGAAGTCCAAAGCGATGCTCGCTGTGGAACAAAAACTTCGCGAAGCGTTCGAGCATGGAGATATCGCGGCCCAGCCCATCGATCCTTTCACCGAGATTCAAGCTAGACTCCGAAATGATCGCACCACCGTCACCACCGTCAACGCGCGTCTCGAGGCTCGCGTGAATGCTATCCGCACGCAGATGACTTCGAATTCGAACATGTCGAATGTTTCTCCGATCACCCGACTCGGCGACCTGTCGGTTTATGGGTTAGCCGACGGCTTTAAAATCACCTCCGAATTGCAGAAGACGGCGAAAACAAATATGGACTTACAACTATTCAATATTATGGCAGATTGCATTTGCTGGGACTCCTACGAACAGAAATGGGAGATGTGGCGACAGAAAGCGCCCTCGGAGAAGATAAAGCTGGTCGAAGATGGGATCGAGGAAGAGAAGCGATCGTTGCGACACGGTGTTTCTAGCAGCCAAAAACAACGATTTGCTCAATTTTACAAAATGTGGAAGACGTGCGCCTTCATCAGACATGTGAAGTGTGCGCAACGTTTGAATTATACATTTCTTTCGACCCAATTCTACAAGTTTCAGACCAAAGTCACGTTACCTACGCTTTCGGTTTAGCTCAAATTTGACGACGTGGAGACAATTCAATCATCGCTACAACATTCCCACTACTTGTAAAACGATATTTAAGTATCCGTAACATTTCCAACAGCCTGCGAACCGAGTGTGCAATTTACATGTTTGGCACATCTGGTGTCCGGATCTTAGTTTCGAGGCCAAACGACGGTCGCGGCAGATATCGTGAAGAGAGACGTGGCGTGTTTTCATTATTGGAATCTTCTAATCATGAGATGTCGTCGTCGCGGTCGCGGTCGCGGTCGTGGTCGTGGTGGTTGTCGTCGTCGTCGTACGACCTATGGAATCTTTGTATCATCGAAATCTTTTCACTATCGAGTCGGTGCCATAGTGAAAAGATTCCACAGGAATCTTTGTATTATCGAAATCTTTTCACTATCGAGTCGGTGCCATAGTGAAAAGATTCCACAGGAATCTTTGTATTATCGGAATCTTTTAATCATGAGATATCGTCGTCGCGGTCGCGGTCGGCCATACACCAAAGATTTGGTTTCGACTCGATCTTCACGTCGTCGTCGTCGCGGTCGCGGTGGTGGTGGTGGTGGTGGTCGTCGTCGTCGTCGTCGCGCGACCTGAAAACTTGTCGCGCGTCGAGTCGGCATTCGTGCGCGAGTCGGCCGATTCCGCGAAAAGTCCTTGGTATGAACACGCTCGCCGCGACGCAATTCGCGATTCTCGCATCCGCGACCAGCTAACAGCGAAATGAACAGCTCGCCGACAAACCGGACCGCTGACCGCCGATCGTAGTTTCACGAGGAATCGGCGCAAACGTCCACTCGAAAAATCAAAAATGCAACACTTCACGAGTTTCTTCGAAAACTTCCCAAAAGCTTCTCCGGATGAATCCGCGAGTGATCGAATGACATCTGCGATCGATGCGCAAATACGGACGCGGGCCATCGCGGAACGCGTTATTCGTGACATGTTTGCGAGCGCCCGACGAGGAGCGGAAGAGCGAGACATCGACTTCGGTTTGCCCTCCCCCGAATATCTGATGCGGCTCTACGATCAGCAGCGTGGAAAATGCGCACTCACGGGATTTCCCATGTTTCTCGTTCCACCGCAAGCTGACCCGGAGAACACGGCGTGGACGCGCTTCAAACCCTCGGTGGATCGCGTAGATTCCAACGGGCATTACGTGAGAGACAACGTGCAATTGGTGTGCGTGTTTGCCAATCTCGCAAAGGGCGAGGCGGATGACCACGACTTTCGGGAGATGTTTCGCGTGTGCGCGGAGAACTCGGAATCGGCACCTCCGACCGAGCCAGCGGAGCAAGAATTTGCTTCGTCGCCACCGGTGTTGTCTCGCGATGTGCGTAAACGCGCGCCCAAGCGAGGGCGAGGTGGGAATCGCCTCGCCGATGACGACGCCGTTAGCCCGGGTCGGAAAGCTAAACGCGCACACCGCGAGAGCGGCGACGGCGCGTCGATCGGTGTCGCGCGGAAAACGGAGTTCGCGGTCCCGGCGCTCGGCAAATCCAAATGCTTTCGCGACGTTCGACGGAAATTGGACGACGCGTTCGAACGGGGCGATTTTGCGACGGAACCCGTCGATCCAGTCGCCATGACTTTCGCGAGTCTTCAACTACGTAAGCAGCATGCGCGCGCCGCTATCGACGAGCAAATAAAAGATTACGCTTTGCGTGTACAAGAACTCAAACGCGACTTCGATGCTGCACCGAAATACACCTCGGCGGTGCTCGTCGAACGCGTGGACGCGAAATTGAACTCCGTCGCGAAAACGAACATGAATCTGCGTTTCTATCTCGCGTTGATGCGGTGTGAAGAGTATGCCGTCTACGAGCGTAAATGGAAGGCGCGCCGGGAGGAAGCGCCGCCTCGTAAGTTGAAAGTCGTGGAAGATCAGATTCAGTTGGAGAAGCAGGAAATATGGCAAGGAGTTTCGAACAACCGAAAAAAACAATTTATGAATTTTTACAGATTGTGGGAGGAGTTCTCTTTCATTCGATACGTGAAGAATGCAACAATCTTAAACTGTTCGTTTTTCACGAGACAGTTCAACAATTGCCGGCACGAGTTTCGATACTTTACAAATCTGGGGGCGACTCGCGATGAGACGGCCACCGCGTGATGACGTTTCGGATATCAGTATCATCGACGTCGATGCCGCCGCGATCGACGTAAAGAATGGAAAGTAAGTCTAGAACGGTACTAACGACGCTTCCGTGTGGCAAATTTTACATAGCAAGAGGCTTTCCCACTCGCCATCTCGCCTGTACTCAAATGGCTCGACCTCTTGTGATATTTTGTGGCAATTACGGCATTGGTGTTCGAGCTTCTTTTCGCGACATTCGTAACATAGAAAGCTCGTTTTCATTTCGTCATCTTGCATGTATTTAAATTCCGTGACATGCTTTTTTGAATTTTTTATTTCTTGGCAAGCATGGCATTGATGTTTGAGCACCTGATTGTAACACTTCTCACATACAGACCACGCCATCGCCTTGCTATTGTACATGAAATTAAATTGCTTGAGTTTTGTTTCTTGGCCGCATTTTTTTCTTTGGCATTCCCCCCAGTTGTTGACACCGACGCGCTCATCACGCGTTGACACCGACGCGCTCATCACGCGAAAGTTTTCTTCGGAGTCGTTTTCTTTTTTCGAACGTAAAGTCTGTAAATCCTATCTGCAGCGTATATGCATAATGTATATATACCTAAATATATATACATGAGCGTCCTAAACAATGTGGATGTGGAAGTACCCGTCGCGTCATTTCAGGCTTCCACTTTGAAAGCGCCACCGGGTGATATTCGCAAAAACGGTAAAACAAAAACAATCAAACAGTTATATGAAGAAGACGAAACACAAAAGCCAAATGAAACGGCAGACAAAACAGCAGATGAAACGACAAAAGCAAAACGAAGAGATTACGGCACAATAAAACTAGGAAAACAGATGCTCATCAGGTATGCCACAATTAAATATCGTATAACAATAATAATAAAAAAGGCTATCTATACCAGAGCTACCGATAGACACACTAAATCGCATCACATCTCATCATTCACGTCGGCCTGTCACGGTAGCAAAAATCTCGTTCATGTGATCCATGAGAGAGGCGTTCCTCCCCTCCGTGATGGCGGCGGTGATAGCCCGGCCGACCTCGGTTTCCACGTGATTTCGGGTGCGCTTCACGCGTGTTCTCTCTTGCACGCACTCCGCCGTTCGTTTCGCGCGCTGCTCGGCATCCTCCGGAGTCAAAATCTCTATCATCTTCAGATCTATGAAATTTCCCAGATGAGGGTTCCGAATCGGCCGGTGGAAGTGAGCCCGGCATTCCGGACACGTGGAGTTTCTCCGTCTCCAAGTCCAGATGCACGCTCCGCAGAAGGAATGAGTGCAGGGCAGTATGTGCGCGTCCACCATACTCTCGCGACACACGCCGCATGTTATGTTCTGCAGGAGCGTCTGCATGCTGGGCGGGGGTGGAAGAGGTTCAGGAGCTAGCCAAAACTGAAAGCGAAAAGGGTTGCGGTGGGTGACGTCGCCTCTAGCCACGTTCCGAGGCCCCCCGAAGCTCACGATCGCACCGTCTTCGAGTATCCGCGATTCATTTTTCGGAATCATGACCCCCTACAAAATAGGGATTATTCCAAAGGCTTGGACGGCACCATTCCGGGCGCCCGGAACCGTCCTGAAAATATTTGGTAAAATTCCAAGCCTTTGGAAACCGCCGGGAATTACAAGGTGAAGCTTTGGGTTTTTCCCTAGGAGTCCTATGGGGTTCCAAGCCGACGGTCCTACGGGGTTCCAAGGGGCTGGACCAAAATTTGTTAGTCCAATGGGTCCTGGTCGATTCCAAGCCGTTGGACCTATGTCCTCGGATTACGTATGACCGAAGTCGTCGGTCCAAGGCGGTTCCAACGGTTTGGAATTCATTTTAGACAATTCCAAGCCTTTGGAACTTTCCAGTCTGAGGTCGGCAGTCTGAAATCGGAGGTTCAACGGCTTGGAACCCCATTGGACCGGTCTCCGCGCAGCACGGGCGTGGTTTCAAAAGATTCCAAGCCTTTGGAACTTGCTAGTACGAGTAATGAAGCTCGAACCCGGAGGCTCAACGGCTTGGAACCCCATTGGACCGGTCTCAGCGCAGCACGTGCGAGGGTTTCAAAAGATTCCAAGCCCTTGGACCTTGTTAGTACGAGGAATGAAGCTCAAACCCGGAGGCTCAACGGCTTGGAACCCCATAGGATCGGTCTCTGCGCAGCACGGGCGTGGGTTTCAAAAAATTCCAAGCCCTTGGACCTTGTTAGTACGAGGAATGAAGCTCGAGCCCGGAGGCTCCACGGCTTGGAACCCCATAGGACCGGTCTCTGCGCAGCACGAGCGTGGGTTTCAAAAGATTCCAAGCCCTTGGAACCCCATAGGCCCAGTCTCTGGGCAACACGGGAGCGTGTTCCGAAATTCCAAGCCCTTGGAACTTCCCGATCTGAGAGTGGAACGCTATGAGCAAGTGCTTGACATATAGAACGATAATTCTCTGGACCGATCATTCTTGCTACGTGCAGTTCAAGACCGTCCAAGCCTTTGGAACGATTATGGAAGTGATATCTTATGGGGTCCAGGCTTAGTCCAATGGTTTGGAACCGCTTCGGAACTTGCGTTTGATGGATTCCAAGGCGCATCCAAGCCTTCGGAACCCCTTTGGAACTCCAGGTAAGTTAGTATTATCTGTACAATGCATGTTATATATTACAGTATTACAACTGGTAGGTTCTGACTTGGCAGCACGTGGAGCTCAACGAGACCGATACACTACCGCCTCGAGCGAGGCAATAAGTTAACTAATCTTCGTCATCAGAACTACTATCGCCGATGTCGCCGACAAAATCGACGTGGCGGTCAAGCACGACGGCAAGCACGTCTGTCCGATGTCGAATATTTAATGGAACCTTGTTACCGGTATACCGTGCAAGCCGCAAAGGCTTCCATGGAATGGGCGCCACGACCACTTGATTGTTGATGTCCTTCGCTTCGATGAATGCATCTTTGGTTTCCCATGGCATATCGGTGCGCAGGTAGATGTTTTGCGTGACCGCATCGGCAAGAGCAGCTTCGAGGGGAAACCATCTACACTTCACAAGAATATATGTGTCAGTGTGCACGACAAGCTTGACGACCTTCAGAATTTCGCCATACCTGCCATCAGAAGTGAAAGAATCATGAACACCTGCTAATCGAGATCTACAAGGACGCATTAGTCCGGGCGTCCGGAACCGTGTGGCAGCATGGTTCCGGACGCCCGGAACGTATCGAACTTTTGAATATTTAAACAGATTTAATGAAACGTAGCTTGACCATGGTCCAAACGGCCGGAACCTACACTCCACTCTCATACAGACGATTGGAACATGTATAGTTGGCATGTCTCACCTGTCCTGGTCGTCTTCTTGCTGCTTCTGTACATTCCAGACTTTAAAGACAGACTTGAAATATCGATGACAAGTAGCCTTGTTCATGTCCCTTTCCAGCGATCTGTAATTAAAATTGCGAACTTTGACGTAAGCATACTCTGTCCACATTCTCGGTGGTGCCAAGGCGTAACTCATTTCCATCTCCGTAAACGGAATGACTTCCCCTGTGACGGGGCTCTTGCGCCAGGTTTCAGGTTGATGAAGTATCGGCCTCGTCAAGTTTTGACCTGGGCCACTGCCCCTGCCGCGACGAGCCGCCAAGCGACGTCGGTTTTGTCTAATGTTCCTGCATGGTCCAAATGCGCGGAAGCAACGTTCCGGGCGCTTGGACGTTAGTTCCGGGCGAGGGGAACACCACTAAACTGCGTACGTGAATGATTAGTAAAAAAAAGCTTCGGTCAAGCAAACATGCATACCTCGTGTAATGGTCTTCAGCACGATTAAATTCTCTGACAATGTTCCCGTACCACTCCACGTTTGTAGCCAGCCAAGCTTGTATCTCCTTCTTATCATCTACGCACCGCAAAACGGAAATTTGTTAAACAATGCGTGCTTTTGACGATCTAATTCCAAACGCCCGGAATTAACCCGGAACCTAAGTTCCGGGCGCCCGGAAGGGTGTGGATGGAACGAGCCCTATTGGCTTGGGCTTTGTCTAATGAAAGGTCCAAGCAAGTTCCAACCGGTTGGACCCTGCTCAATGATACGTTTCCAGACCCTTGGACCGAAATTGGACGATATGCACTTAAGTCTGGACAGTACCTGGTGTCGAGTAGACAAGTTTGCCCTTCCTCTCGTTGCCGGTCGCCAACATCAGGGACACGGTGTTCTCGCTACGTGGTTGGCTAATGGTTGGTGGCGAACCATTCGCCTGTAGCAACTGGTATAAGCCGCGTACCAGACTTACCATGCGTTTCAACTCCACCCCTTTCATCATGCTGGCGACAGGGTGCGAGCGAGTCCTGATGATCCGTCTCAGCTCGCCGAAGAAGCTCTCTGGAGCGAACATCCAAAGATCGGGAACTGGTCCTTCGTCACGCATCTGATCCGGAATATGAACGAGCTGGTGCGTTGCAATGACGAAAAGCTCAGGCGAGAGCTCAGCTTCCATGATGTCACGGACTTCCAATACCCTTGTCTTCAAGGCGTCCATGCCAGTTTTATGATGCTGAACCGCACGCCCAAAACGGAATAAATCAGTATAGCCTGAATGGATAGGTTCCGTGCTACCGGAACATTGATCCAATGTTGGTCCGGCCGCCCGGAATTGTGATTCCAATCCGAAGCATATGAACATGAGCAACAAACATGAAGCAGGTCCGAACGTCCGGACTATGGCCTCCAAACGGTTCCAAGCGCCCGGAACGTGGGGTAAGCAGTGTTTATACTCACATCGATATCAATGGTTCTGCTCACAATCTCGCGGACCACCGTCGTATATTTCCCAACGTAGGAAGCGAATTCCGGTTGTAGCACATGGCCATCACTGTTCATCCACGCGCTGACAATCGACATGAGTCCACTTGTGATAGCAACTACGCCATGATGTGCTTTCAACTTGCGTGGCGTAGTTTGCGTTCCCGCCTTGATTTGCAGAAACTTCCTCCCAATCGGCCCCGAATCTCGGGTAAACTTGAGCCCTCTTACCCATGGGATAATCTCCTTCAAGGCCTCCTTAGAAGGGGACCACGGAGAGGGTTTCACTACAAGAGATCGATCCCACACACACGCACACAACCTATCCTGGTTCAATACGAAACCTATACAATCTTAATTCATTCATGAAGAAACGTTCCGGGCGTTCGGAACCCACCCTCCAACGTGTGACAGGGGTGTGGATTATCTACATTCGTTCAGAAAATAGCATTCCGGGCGTTTGGAACCCGTTATCCAACGTGTGACAGGGGTGTGGACCATCTACATTCATTCAGGAAATAGCATTCCGGGCGTTTGGAACCCTTACACCACCGTCTATCAGGGGTTTGGACCATCATTATATTGGACAGGTGGTGTACTCACATCTCAGCCGTTCTGCTGGGCTCCGGTTGTCATTTTCATTCCTCCTTGGTATAGGAATAAGCCACGGCCTGTGCATCTGATAGGCCCTCGCAAAGTTTCGGCACTTTGAATTCCAGTCATCACCGAGAATCGCTGACATAATCCGGCAGGAGTTGTTGGACAAGATGTGCATGACGTCGAAGAGCAAGTCGCGTGGCAAATTAAACTTCACAATCTTGGTAAAAGCACTCGATCCTTTGATCCCACTCCGTGCCATTTTGTCCTTAATGACTTCCGGATGCATACCCGCTTCGATCATCCCGTCGTGCAGGTGCTGCAACTCCCTCACTTCTTTGTCCGTTCTCATCGCTGGCTCTTCACCTGCAAACATCATAAAAAACACGATACAGTTGAAAGAATATTGTGTAAAACCACGAGTACACAGGTCCGGCCGTGGGGTGCATGGGTTCCGGGCGTGTGGAATTACTAGCTTTGATCTCTCCATATTTTCCCTATAATGGTCCAACCGGCCGGAACCGGGGCTCCCGACGCCTGGAAGTACAGTCAGAAATATTTTGAAATCTGTCCAACCGTCCGAATACATACTAGGAAGAATGCAGCAGGGATCAGACTTACTTGGATTTTGTTGTAGCATCTGCGCGTAAATCGTCTTCTGCATGCAAGACTCTGCCTTTGTTGTCCCGACAATCCAACATTTGGAACATCCCATCCTCGCGTTTGTTCCATACACGTTCCCCGCTTCGGTCAATCCGACATAATCCTCGAGCACCTTGTACAACTTGACTCGAACGGTGAAAGGCTTGTTTTCGATAACGTCCCACACCCGGCAACCGTTCTTTTCGATGTCAATAATCTCGTCCACGAACTTGTGGTAGAAGAGTTGGGCATCTTTGGGTTTGCCATCAATAATGCCCCAAAGCACAATGAACTCGCTTTTGCCTCGAAGATGTGCAGGGTAATTCACCACTTGGCAGGTTATAGGTGTCACAGATCCCAGTTTATCTTTGAATTTCTCGATGCCGTCCGCGCATAACACCACAGAGAGGTTGCGCTTGTCCTTGAAGAACTCCGGGTCCTCGAGCATGGTCCTCTGCCAGCTTCGTGAATCTACACCCGCACTAACATGTCTTAGTCCAACCGGTCGGATTAAGTATTCCACACGCTCGGACTATGCTAAGACAACAAAACAGGTTGTTGTAACATATCCATTACGACCAGACTCGTATTCCACACGGATGGAACGCCATTCCGGGCGCCCGGAACGTGCCGTCCATGCCGATTTACTCGCAATTATCTTTGTTAATCTACATCCGCAAAATTCCAAACGGCCGGAACGTCTGGTCCACACGTTTGGACTATACCAAGACAACCAAAATGGGTGTTGTGACATATCCAAACGGCCGGACGCATGTTCCATCCGGGTGGAGGCATGAATCCGGGCGCCCGGAATAGGCAATCCATGCAGTCTAATTGACAGTGTTTACTCACCTAATATTCCAGTGCTTCTGACGATCGGCTCATCCAAGTCAACTTTCTCCCATGAACGTGCCATCTGGGCCTGCACCGGATCCATGAAAAGGGCCTCCGGTATCCTTGTCCACGGCCACCAGCGGAAAACGCACTTGGCCCTTCCGGGTTCCCACTTGCCATCGACCATTGATGGCTCCTTGAACCGGCCGTGGTTGCATTTCGGACACGTCGGTGCCTCTTCGGGAAGCAGATCTTTGAAAAGAAAATTGCACTTCTGGCACACATCCATCTCGTTGTACTTCATGAGGAAATCCTTGAAAAACCGCACGCACGCTTGGTAGGTATGAGGTAGTGCTACCTCGTCATCGGTCGAGATTGATTCATCGTCGACCTCCAAGCCGCATACTCGACGTCGCAGAATTTCCAGGATTGTGTCAAAGTACGCCTGGGTCGAGTTATGGTTGGAGTGGGCCTCAAGTAGATCCAGTATGAAGCGGTTTGCAAGGGTAGTCGATTTGTCATGCACATTTTCTCCCTCCTGCAATTTAGTCACACAGCATCTGATTGATTTTGGTCCAGAGGGGTTCCACACGTAAGGACGCACCGTTCCAATGACTTGGAATAGTGATATAGTGCAGTTTTCGGAAGGCATTCAATCTGTGCGTATTGAACTTACCATGATGAATTCCGGGTCCCTTGTTCGGTCGTTTTCACGTTGCTCGCGCGCATCACTTTCCTCCTCCTAGAATACGGCGGGCATCCACTCCCATCAACCCAGCAATCCTGAACTAATAAGATGCGATGTAAGAATCTGGCTTACAGTGATGGCTCTAAAGGTGTTCCAAAGGCTTGGACGATGCTTGGACTCTTCTTCGTGGGGGAATCCAAGGTTGTTCCAAAGGCTTGGACGGGGCTTGGATATTGTTAAACAATGGTTCCAACGGCTTGGACGGGATTTAGAACTCACCGAGTCGGACGATGCATACTCAATCGGGCTGAAGAAGTTTTCACGGATCTTCCGGAGCATCCGTTCGGCATGGTCATGAAGATATGTGTCATCCTCGTGTTCTTCCTCTTCGTCCGTCTCTGATGGTGGATCCGTCTCACCGTCATCATTCACACTTTCGGCACCGTCAAGAGAGTCGTTTTCTTCATGATCTCGGTCATTGGAGAGGCGTGCGACGGGCGGATGTAGGATCAAATGCCGCCTAATCTGTTTTTTGGTGTAGCGAAATCGGAGTCTGCATTGATCGCATGGGCATGGAGTGCCTTCCGCGTTCTCGTTTCGAGCTAGTCCACGCCTTTGCCTAGCCATTATTCCTGCGAATCCATGTAAGAAGTGTGAGTTGTCTGACCGGACTTGTAAGGTTTTCAGATGCATTCCGGGCGCCCGGACCCATGGTCCGGCGCGTGGGAACGTAGTTCCGGGCGGTCGGAATTAAATACCTTCAACATTCGGCAAAAGTCCGGTTTGTCACCTTTACATCAGGGTTTCTACGTTTTTAGGCACAATCCGGGCGCCCGGACAGGCCAGGGATTACGGTGTCCATCGGTTTGGAAAAGCCATCTTAAAAATCGACTAGGTCCACTTCTGGGGATTAATCCAGAGGCTTGGAAGTCCATTGGAATGGGACATTTGCTCCCACTTGAAACATTCCATGCCTCTGGAATTCCAAAGTGAAGCATTGGAACCTCACAAAGTTTTTTAGAACGTTTTGAGGATTGCAAAAATCACCTAAGGACCAATATTCCAACGGGTTGGCTCACCCAAACCAATGGCATGGAATTTTTTTGGTAAAAATCGACTAGGTCCACTTCTGGGGGTTTATCCAAGCCCTTGGAAGTCCATTGGAATGGGACATTTGCTCCCACTTGAGAAATTCCATGCCCCTGGAATTCCAAAGTGAAGCCTCTTATTTCAAAGCTTAACACTTGGCTGTTTTTTGTGTAAAAAGCCCAAAAAACAAAATTTCGGAAAATTTTCTGTTTTTTTGAAAAGTGGACATATGTTTGGCCCCGATGTTTTTGATATGCAGCGACGTGAAAAATGCAGAAAAATTGTTTTCTACCGTCAATTATGCACATCTTACGGGAAATTTCTAAAAATAGAGCTGCGACGAATTCTGTAGAAGGATTTGCTCCAAAAAAGGAACAGTCCCGTGAACGTCGGCGTTTTTTTGCTATCGACCCGATCCGAGGGTGTGGAATTAACGAAGACCGTCAGATTTTTCTGGTAGTCAAAATGAAACATCTAAGGGTTCCTATAGTGCACATGCACAAGTAATCGGCTGGTAAATTAACGAAGACCGTTCGATTTTTCCAGAAATCGAAACTCAAAATGGCTAAAGGTGATACAGTGAACAGGAGGGATGTGCGCACATCCCAGCTGTCCACCGTAAACCTTTAATGGGATTCGAACCCATGACCGCGAGCTACGAAGAGCGACGGCTTACCATCTGGACTATCGATAAGTCAAGATGGAAAACACGGCAGCGATTGCAATGTCATACCCGTCGACGGAGGACAGAGGTGACAGCAGTCGCAGGTCCGCT
This sequence comes from Cymbomonas tetramitiformis, assembly GCA_001247695.2. NCBI lineage: Eukaryota > Viridiplantae > Chlorophyta > Pyramimonadophyceae > Pyramimonadales > Pyramimonadaceae > Cymbomonas > Cymbomonas tetramitiformis. The sequence continues at coordinate 47,192 of LGRX02033734.1, read as the reverse complement.
CGAAATTCAAAATTTCGTAAAAGAGCGCGATAACGCGATCCAGTCGCTCGGACCAATGCACCAAGCCGCCGGACCTGCCTTGGAACAGATTTGCGGCCGTTGTGCGTTAAAAGAGAGTCAAACTATTTGCAGCACACCACCGTATTCAAGCCGTACCGCAGCCCACCGTAGCCGAAACCCACACCGTAGAAAAATGACACGACTACTAAGGAGAAGCGATAGGAAGACCCCACCGCCAAAACAAAATGTAAAGAAAAAGCTGCTGGACAGGTCGCCGCGGCAATCTGCTTTGACCGATACGAAAGACTCCACCACCCGCGCTCTAATGGCAAGAATCGCGGAGATGGAGCAACGTCTCTCCTCTCATCCGCAGTCTTCAAATCCCCCCGCCGCAGTAGTAATGCAGACAGCTGGCGGGGTTGCTGGCCCCACGCAAGACGACATCAACGACATGCGTTCGCATGGCCGGGACATTATCGAGAAGAGAATGGAGAAAGGCGACATACCGGTGGGAGCCACCTCCTCGCGATTAAAAAGCTCCTTAGTCCGCGATGTTATCGAGGAGATTCACGCGGTCACGCCGTCTGTCCCGAAACGCCAAGTGAGCATGTACCTGACCAGCCGCTTAGCGTATTTGAAAAATACCAAGGCCACAGAAGGACGCTGGAAACAGAAGTTCACCAAACAATTTCCGGACGGGTACTTCGCGCGCTACGAAGGCCCCGCAAGGGGCTTCCGATTATTTGGAAGAGCCGAGTCCTTGATCACCGCTGCTGAGACCGAGGCGATCCTCAACTTCCAGGAGGCTGGGCGTCCGAAGTCGGGGCCGCTCTATGATGCCGTAAAATCTATCAATGGATGGACAAAGGAGTCCATCCCAGACGATGGACAAGGCGAAGAAGAAGAGAAGAAAGTCAAGGTGGAGGAGCCCCCTCCGCAAAAGCAAAAGGTGTGTACTGCCGCTGGAACCGTGGTTCCAAACAACTGGAACTGTGAGTCCACGGGTTTCTTTAAGTAACTTTATTTCACGCACGAGCACGGGCCTATTCCCAGCGTTTGGAACTATTTTGGAACCCCTTTGGAACTCCTTTGGAACCGTTTTTTAAATATCGTCCAAGCCTTTGGAACCACCGTTCCACCCGTGACTGACATATTGTTGTGTCTTTCGTTTCGAATATACAGGAACCGTTGACCGAGAGCGAAGAAGATGGTAAGCTCACCAGCGGTCGCTTCGTCGAAATATTCCACGGTGCCCAGAAGGGGCACAAGTCGCGGCCGCCAGCGGACACGGATTCCTTCACGAACATCTCAAAGTTTTGCATCGCGCGCGGTTTGTTAGACGTGGTGGGGGAGGGCCCAACGGGCATGGCAAGTCTTAAGGGACTTGTCGTGCCCAAGGACTGCGTGGAGGTAACCCTCTACGCAATAAAGGACGAAGAAGACTACGTCTTCCGCATGCTCTCCCACCATGCGGAGGGCATCAAACTTTTAAAAAAGAAAATGGGCAAGGAGGCAAAGATCAAGGGCGAGGACCTCGCCCACGACGACTCCTCTATTGTCCCCGCCGTAAAAAACAAGCCCACTGTCTGGTTAGTCCCTACCCATTGTTTTACTATTTTCCATTTACTTACGCGTATGTGTTGTTTTACGCAAACCACACCGTCCCAGGTTTGGACGGGCCGTTCCAAGCCCTTGGACTGACCGTTCCCGCCGTCTGTACTCCGCAGGATCCCCACAAAATATGTAAGAAACAGCACGGTGCAAACCGATAAGAACGTCGACTTCGGCAAGAAAAGGAAAGCTGCTGCTCCTGAAGGAAGCAGCAAGCAGCAAAAGAAAGAGGAGGAAGAGAAAAAGGGTGAGGAGGTCGTCGACGAAAAGGAGAGTGATGAGAAAGATGATGACGAGGATGAGGATGAGGAAAAAGAAGATGAGGATGATGAGAAGGATGCGGCAGCATGACTGCTATTTTTGTCAGAATATAGAGCTTGTTAGAGCCCAGACAATAGAGCAATAGAGAACCTTTACGATTCTTTGTGTAAATATTTCAAACAGCAATACATATCAATAGCACCTTTGTACTGCATATGCATAATAGCAAGCTCGTGGACCAATGGTTCCAAGCCCTTGATACCTGTTTGTATGTATATAGAACAAAAACAGATTGGAACCATAGTTCCAAGCGGATGGACCTATACCGGTCCTTACGGTTGGAACCGTAGTTCCGGGTGGCTGGAACATTTTTGTAAATAACCACTATAAAAGGTCCCATTGAGTTCCAAGCCGACGTCCAAACGGTTCCTAATGCAGTCCAAACGGTTGGAACCCGTTTGGAATGTCGTCATTATATGGTCCAAGCCGCGTCCAGGCCGCCGGAACCCCTTTGGAATCATTAATCATAATATGTCCTACCGGGTTCCAAGCCGATGGTCCAAACGGGTCCTAACGCGTTCCAAGTTATGACCAAGCCGCTGGAACCCGTTTGGATTGTCGTTATTATATGGTCCAAGCCGCGTCCAGGCCGCCGGAACCCCATTGGAATCATCAATCATAACAGGTCCTACGGGGTTCCAAGCCGACGGTCCAGACGGGTCCTAATGCGTTCCAAGCTGTTGCCGAGCCGCTGGAACCCGTTTGGAATGTCGTTATTATTTGGTCCAAGCCGCGTCCAGGCCGCCGGAACCCCATTGGAATCATCAATCATAACAGGTCCTACGGGGTTCCAAGCCGACGGTCCAGACGGGTCCTAATGCGTTCCAAGCTGTTGCCGAGCCGCTGGAACCCGTTTGGAATTCGTTATTATTTGGTCCAAGCCGCGTCCAGGCCGCCGGAACCCCATTGGAATCATCAATCATAACAGGTCCTACGGGGTTCCAAGCCGACGGTCCAGACGGGTCCTACGGTATTCCAAACCGACGGTCCAACGGCTTGGAAGCCGATTGGAATTTTATGTAAATTCCAAGGGGGTTCCAAGGGCTTGGATAGCAAATGTCCAGGTCCAAGCCCTTGGACCGCGGCTTGGACGGGGCTTGGACCTGGACATTTGCTGTCCAAGCCCTTGGAATTCCCAGTGTTAACGCCAACGCCTCTCAAACACATACCTGTCCTACCGGGTCCTATGGGGTTCCAAGCCGACGGTCCAAGCCCTTGGAATAATCCTTATTTTGTAGGGACCGACCCCACGTAGCAACCGTTGGTGGTGTCCAAATCTGTCAAAGTGTACCGATAGGTTTCTGGTTTCTGGTTTCTGGTTTTTGGTCGCGGTGGTGGTGGTCGTCGTCGCATGACCTGAAAACTTGACGCGCGTCGAGTCGGTATTCGTGCGCGAGTCGGCCGATTCCGCGAAAGGTCCTTGGTATGAACACGCTCGGCGCGATGCAATTTGCGATTCTCGCATCTGCGACCGGCTAACCGCGAAATGAACAGCTCGCCAGCGAACCGGACCACCGCCGGAGTTCGGTGAAAAGGTAAAGTCTCCTCGAAATTGTTCGGACACGATCATGCATGATTGTATCATTCTACTACCTTGCGAATAAAATTCCATATCGAGAAAGTACGTTTCGACGAGTAACGTTCCGAGGTCTCGACCATCCTCAAATTCTTTTCGCTGATATCCAGTTCGGAACAGTTATTTGAAAGGTAGCCATGTGCGTATAAGGCAAAGTGGTACGCAACATAACTTAAAGATAAAATCAAATTTGTCTTTCCCCAATAGTCCGCCGCTTCGGAGTTCTCCCAAGCGGTCGAGTCGAAATAAGCTAACCAAATATTATAATAGACAACACCCGTATAACGCAATAACAACGAGTATGTGCGTGCCTGTAACCAATGATTGATATCACGTTGTAAGCCGCAATAGACTAATGGTGATAGTAACACCGCAGCTACTATTGCAGATTCTTGAGCTAAAGATCCATATACGAAACACATATCCCACGTTGTAAATAATAAGCACCACGTAAGAGGAATACGCGCATAAAAATCAAGATACTTATTTGGCTTCACTGACCATACACTCATCTGTGGTAAAGGTATCATGATAGCTACGATTGTTCCCGCCGCAGCATTTGCAAGAAAGTTCATTGACGCGTCTTTAGCGACCGCCATTAAAATGTTGACGAAAAGAAGAACGTACATTACCCAGAAACCTCTCATACAGTTTTTGTCACGAATAGCCCATTCGCTGCTAGTGTAAAGCCACCTAAAGAACCATACGGGTCTTAAACCTTCATACCACGCTTTAAAGTTGTGATTATCTTCTTTAAACGACAAGCGCACTTGACTGCCTAGTAGTGATGCGCCAAAAATTCCAAAAGCTTTAAGTATTTGGAACCATTCAGGAATTTCTATAATGAACCATAGTGGACAAGATATAATAGTTGCCAACGGAATTAAAGTTCCGATAACCACATTCCGACGACACACTTCTGTGAAGCCGGTGGCTAAAATGGTAAAACCAAAGATAACGACGTACAGAGCCCATGAAGGAAGGTCGTACGAGGGTTGGTCTTGAAGCAAAAAAGAGGTAATCTTCATTGTGAGATATTATTAGTGCTCAGTTTGTAGGTTTAGTCATATTTAATCCACAAATCGTAGGAATATGGCTTCAATGTGTGTGTATTTATATTCTACGGATTATATGTCACGGATTATGCTATCTGGCCAGTTCTTTTGTCCCAAGGGCATTTGTTCTCGTACGCATATGTCAGGAGCTTGAATTGCATCGACGTTACAATACTTAATAGTTTACATTATGTTACATATAATGATTAATCATAGATGTTGAGATTATGTTAACATAGCGTCGTCGCCGTCGTCGCGGTGGTGGTCGTCGTCGTCGTTGTTACCGCGGTCGCAGTCGTCGCCGTCGCGCGACCTGAAAACTCGACACGCGCCAGGTCGGTATTCGTGCGTGAGTCCGCCGATTCCGCGAAAGGTCCTTGGTATGAACACGCTCGGCGCGACGCAATTTGCGATTCTCGCATCCGCGACCGGCTAACAACGAAATGAACAGCTCACCAGCGAACCGGACCGCTGATCGCCGATCGTAGTTTCACGAGGAATCGGCGCAAACGTCCACTCGAAAAATCAAAAATGCAACACTTCACGAGTTTCTTCGAAAACTTCCCGAAAGCTTCTCCGGATGAATCCGCGAGTGATCGAATGACACACGCGATCGATGCGCAAATACGGACGCGGGCCATCGCGGAACGCGTTATTCGTGACATGTTTGCGAGCGCCCGACGAGGAGCGGAAGAGCGAGACATCGACTTCGGTTTGCCCTCCCCCGAATATCTGATGCGGCTCTACGATCAGCAGCGTGGAAAATGCGCACTCACGGGATTCCCCATGTTTCTCGTGCCATCGCAAGCCGACCCGGAGAACACGGCGTGGACGCGCTTCAAACCTTCAGTGGATCGCGTAGATTCCAACGGGCATTACGTGAGAGACAACGTGCAATTGGTGTGCGTGTTTGCCAATCTCGCGAAGGGCGAAGCGGATGACCACGATTTTCGGGAGATGTTTCGCGTGTGCGTGGAGAACTCGGAATCGGCACCTCCGACCGAGCCGGCGGAGCGAGAATTCGCTTCGTCGCCACCGGTGTTGTCTCGCGATGTGCGTAAACGCGCGCCTAAGCGAGGGCGAGGTGGGAATCGCCTCGCCGATGACGACGCCGTTAGCCCGGGTCGGAAAGCTAAACGCGCACACCGCGAGAGCGGCGACGGCGCGTCGATCGGTGTCGCGCGGAAAACGGAGTCGGCGGTCCCGACGCTCGGCAAGTCCAAATGCTATCGCGACGTTCGACGGAAATTGGACGACGCGTTCGAACGGGGCGATTTCGCGATGGAACCCATCGATCCAGTCGCCATGACTTTCGCGAGTCTTCAACTACGTAAGAAGCATGCGCGCGACGCTGTCGACGAGCAAATAAAAGATTACGCTTTGCGTGTACAAGAACTCAAACGCGACTTCGATGCTGCACCGAAATACACCTCGGCGGCGCTCATCGAATGCGTGGACGCGAAATTGAGCGCCGTTGTGAAAGCGAACATGAATCTGCGTTTCTATCTCATGTTAATGCGGTGCGAAGAGTATGCCGTCTACGAGCGTGAATGGAAGGCGCGCCGGGAAGAAGCGCCGACTCGAAAGATGAAAGTCGTGGAAGATCAGATTCAGTCAGAGCAACGGGAAATGTGGCGAGGAGTTTCGAACAACCAAAAAAACGATTCTTGCAATTTTACAAATTGTGGGAGGAGTTCTCTTTCATTCGATGCGTGAAGAATGCAACAATCTTAAACTATACGTTTTTCATTACTTCCCTCCACAAGTGCCGGCACGAGTTTCGATACTTTACAAATCTGGGGGCGACTCGCGATGAGACGGCCACCGCGTGATGACGTTTCGGATATCAGTATCATCGACGTCGATGCCGCCGCCGTCGACTTCATGGCATCACTTTTTCCCAACCGCCATACAGTAGTTAGGTGTACATACAACTCACGTCTCGATATATGAAACAGACGAATAAAATAATGATACGGTACGATCCCCATAGCTCAGGCAGATCGCATTTGTAGTGAAGATACATTGGGTATGTTAACGTTAACACCATTTGCGTAGCCTGTATCGTCCGCGTTTGAAAAGTCTTGTCCTCGTCGACGCAGACAAAACAAAACCAGGTAATCCACAACGAATACACCCATTTAAAATGCACCGAGAGGACGGTGCGTGGAAGCCAAACATGTCCATGTTTTTGAAAGTGACCAAAGAAATTGGTATTCAGGTATGTTTCTTTGATCACGAGATAATTCACGTAGGATCCTAATATCATATTCAAATACATGGAATGTACATAGGAGGTGACCAACACTTCAAAGCAATTCAAACAGAGAATCGTCGATAATAAAATACGAACAACCTCGTAGTTGTAGATGTAAGGCGAGATAAAAATGAAGAACGTCGACATGTAAATAGTTGCATGTTTGAAAAATAAGAAAATATAAAAGTCTTCGTAATACTGTACGAGAGTGTTTCGCGTGTCGTCGTCATACAGGTAGGCGTAGAGATACCATGCGCTTACGAAGCAGGCAATCGCGGCTAAGCGTAAGTTCATATGTGCCGATTTCTGTAAACAATCGAGTATGAAATTTACGCATATATATATGCCCTCTTTTTTTCTTTGAAATACTCTCTTCGATGACTGCTACCCGGAGCAAAATTATTCGCTGGCTATCGTCGAAACAGCCTGCGATTCGTTTCGGAGCATGAGAGGACAAGTACCGGCGCATTTTAGTAATTATATTTGCCATCCATCAAAAGTGGAGCAACAAAGGCAAATAAATCGACAGCGCGCGAAACTTGATTTCGCGACTCGAAATTCGTGTTCGCGACGCCGATCTTACCCGCGATTTCAGATTTTTGACAAAAATGCGTTTACGCGAGTTTTAAAGCTATTCATTATCGACTCGAACGGGGTTTTCGCGACCCGAAAGAGGTTTCCGCGACCCGAAGAGGTTTCCGCGACACGAAGACGTTTCCGCGACCCGAAGACGTTTCCGCGACTCGAAACTCGTGTTCGCGATGCCGGTTTTACCCGCGATTCCAGATTTTTGATAAAAATCGGTTTCGCGACCCGGAACTCGTTTCCGCATGCGCATCTCCATAAAAGGTCCCGACGACGAAACCTTTCGCATTTTCACTCGCTCGCCGCCACCGAGGTGTCCGAGAAGCACGCCATCTTTTCTTCCAGCGTGCCCTATCAATCACCTCAGCATGAAGGTTCATCTCTTCATGATAACGGCGTTCATGTCGTGCGGGTTGTCGGCGAGCCTGTTGCATCAAGTGCCGGAGGGACACGTGGGTGTATACTTTCGAGGAGGCCGCCTGCTGGACACCGTCGTCGATCCCGGCGTCTACCTCCATCTACCTTACATCACGGAAATGATCAACGTGAACGTGAGGCTGCAGACCGACGTCATCCGCAACGTGCCGTGCGGTACGAAGGACGGCATCCTGTCCGAGTTCGAGCGAGTGGAAGTGGTGAACACGCTGAACCGGGAGCGCGCGCATGCCGTGATCAAGGCGTACGGGGTGGACTACGACCGAGTCTGGATCCACGACAAAGTGCATCACGAGATCAACCAATTCTGCTCCAACAAAACGCTTCGAGAGGTGTACGTGGACGATTTCGCCTCCCTCGACGAGCTGCTCAAAGTCGCATTGCAGAAGGATCTGGACACGCACGTGAGCGGGGTCGTGATCATGGCGGTGCGTATGACAAAACCCACCGTGCCGGCCTCCATCCGACGGAACTACGAAGCTATGGAGGAGCAACGCACGGCGGCTCTGGTCGCCCAGCGGACGCACGAGGTGGTGGAGCGAGAGCTGGAGACGGAGCGAGTACGGATCGTGTCCGCGGCGAATCGGCAAGCGGAGGAGAGTCAGATCCATACCGAGATGGAGGCGCGGCGGAAGCGCGCGCGGGCGGAGACTAAGGCCTACGAGGACAAGCTGGAGGCGGAGTCCAAACGGTATTCCGTGGAACAGGAGGCGACGGCCAACGAGGCGCTCTTGACGGACGCCTACCTCCGCCTTCAGGAGACGCGAGTCTGGGAGAAGAACACGAAGGCCTACTTCGGAGAGAAAATTCCCAGCCTTATGATCGATGCGGTGCAACCCGTGGATCCGGCCTCGATGCAAGTCGCGATTTGAGCTTTAAACAAAATGTAGAGATGCGCGAGCTGAAATCTGCATATTTGTGTAGAGTTCGAATATTTTGGAACGTTCACGACTCAAATTTACATACTTACAAGACATCTATTTTTCAATACATCAAAGTGTAAGAAATACTATTCAAATTCGCATGATAACTAGTGAACATACATTGACTTCACTCTTTAGTACTTCATCCGTGCCGTTGAGAGGTATCATGTTTTGCCTCTTTTTTTGATCGGTTTTTTACACGTCATCGGACGTCGCGTCGTACTTTCGACGTCTCGCGAAGATACAAAAGCGCGGCCCGCCGGACACTCTCTTCATAATTCGGCGACACGCCCATCTCATCATCTCCTTCACCGCTTCTCGTACACCGCAATGCCTGATGATGCCCACACGCTCAGCAAAGAGGCTTCGAGCTCGCGGAAATCGAGAAAAGCGCACACTGGCCCGCGATGTTCCGTCGTTCTTTTGATACCGGCGGCTATCATTCCGATGTACGTACTCATTTTCGCATTTTCGTACATCCGCGACGACCCGAGGTTTTCCCTACCCACGCGCACTTCCAAGCACTTCCTCAACGCGCGCTTTCGCCGCAACAACTTTTTCGACTTCGCGGGCTCGCCGGTCGAGACGCCGAAAAACACGCTCGCGGCCACCCCTCGCCGAAAACTTCATGCCTACGTGCCACTTTCGGAACAACTGTCGACGGAACAGCAAAAAAAACGAGAGATGTGGGTTCGACACCACGTCAACGCGGCTCTCTCGCATATCGACCCTCTACTTCCGCTGACTCGCTCAAATATCGAAGAAGCGTTCGGAATACTCTCACTTAAAAATGCCACCTCCGGTTTTGGCGGGGATGATGCGGTGCTCGTAAAAATTGCGAATAACACGCTGTATATTCGCGCCGACAGACCCTTACAAGCTTTCGCGCGGAACTGCGTCGATCATATGCTGAAAGTGCTTCTCGCTATTCTGCGTATGCCGAATGGGCTTCCAGACCTCGAGGCCATTTTCGCTTTCAACGACCGGGCTTGGGAGCTTTTGGATCCTCCGCGCGCTTGGAGCAACTTCAGTCCCGTGTTCGCCCCGTGCGGAACGCCGAGCGATCTAAAGCAACACGTGATTCTTTTTCCCAGATGGCATGGCATAATGAGCGACGATCTCGTCGAACGCGCCCGAAGATCCGTTTCGAACACTTCTTCGCGATCATCGTACACGAACTGGCTTGGCAAACGGCCCGAGGTCGTTTTTCGTGGTACGCTCTCGGGAAAGGACCGCCTATCGCTTTTTAGATTGGCCTCTCATCGACGCTCCGCGCTCGCTGGTTACGCGGACGTGGAGATGGTCGGTGTGGCCGCAGGAGCTCCCTGCTTGCGAGAAAATACCATCGGTAGTCGGTGGTGTACTTGCTCCGAGGAGATCCGGGAGGGATTGACGAGACAGGGGTTCCCGCCGCGGCGCGGTCGTTGGTCTAAGATACAGATATCCCCCCTGTGGCGATTTGAAGAGCGCTGCGATGGGCCATTCCGTTGGGCGGTCGACGAGAAGCTACTAATCGGCTCAAGGATGTCGTTTGAAGAGCAGTCCGAATTCCGTTACATGCTTGTCGTGGATGGCGTCGGTTGCGCGGATCGCCTTAGCCATCACCCCGGAACGGTGCTCGCGGGAGAAACTGTTTTGTTTTGGCACAAGCGAGAAATGCGAGAGTTCTGGTGGGATGATCTGGAACCTTATATTCATTACGTTCCCGTGGCTGAAGATTTTAGCGATCTCGTGTTGCAAGTGCGCTGGGCGAACACGCATCCCGAAGAGACTTTTGAGATGAGAGCGCGGGCCGCGCGATACGCGACCGAAAATCTGCACCCGAATTCAATCTCAGCTTTCATCCACGCGCTACTCACAAGATACGGTGAACTGTTTCGTGAAGAGCTCGAGCCCCCCGATGCTCGCTATACGCAGTTTGTCGAAAGTTGATGAATTGCATATATAACTCACGTCTTGATATACGAAACAGAAAAACAAAATAATGATACGGTACGCTCCCCATAGCTCGGGCAGATCACATTTATAGTGAAGATACATTGGGTATGTTAACGTTAGCACCATTCGCATAGCCTGTATCGTTCGCGTTTGGAAAGTCGTGTCCTCGCCAACGCAGACAAAACAAAACCAGGTAATCCACAACGAATACACCCATTTAAAATGCACCGAGAGGACGGTGCGTGGAAGCCGAACGTGTCCATGTTTTTGAAAGTGACCAAAGAAATTGGTATTCAGGTATGTTTCTTTGATCACGAGATAATTCACGTAGGATCCTAATATCATATTCAAATACATGGAATGTACGTAGGAGGTGACCAGCACTTCAAAACAATTCGAAAAGAGAATCGTCGATGATAAAAAATGAACAACCTCGTAGTTGTAGATGTAAGGCGAGATAAAAATGAAGAACGTCGACATGTAAATAGTTGCATGTTTGAAAAATAAGAAAATGTAAAACTCTCCGTAATGCTGTACGAGAGTTTCTCGCGTGTCGTTGTCATACAGGTAGGCGTGGAGATACCACGCGCTCACGAAGCAGGCAACCGCGGCTAAGCGTAAGTTCATGCTATGATAATCACTGTACAATAAAACTAGGATAACAAATGCTCGACATGTATGCCACAATTAAAATCTCGTATAACAATAATAGAAAAAATCTATCTATACCGGAGCTATCGATTCCCCCCATCCGTCACGGCGGTGGTGATAACTCGGCTGATCTCGACTTCCTTGTTTATTCGGGTGCGCTTCATACGTGTTCTTTCTTGCACACACTCCGCCTTTCGTTTCGTGCGCTGCTCGGCTTCCTCCGGGGTTAAAATCTCCATCATCTTCAGATCTATGAAATTTTCCAAATGAGGGTTCCGGATCGGCTGGTAGAAGTTAGCCCGGCAATCCGGGCACGTGGAATTTCTCCGTCTCCAAGTCCAGATGCACGCTCCGCAGAAGGAATGCGAGCAAGGCAGTATGTGCGCGTCCACTATGCCCTCGCGGCACACCGCGCATATCAAGTCCTCCAGGAGCACCTCCATGCTGGGCGAGGGTGGAAGAGGTTCGGGAGCCAGCAAAAACCGAAAGCAAAAAGGGTTGCGGTAGACGAGGTCGCCTCTCCTCACGTTCCGAGGCCCCCCAAGACTCACGGCGTCACCGTCTTCGAGTATTCGCGATCCATTTTTCGGAATCATAACCGACTTCACGTAGCAACCGTTGGTGGCGCCCATATCTGTCAAGGTGTACCGATGCTCTCCGTCCTGCTGAATCTGCAATTCTATGCGGCAATGAAAAGCACTCAGGATCAAAGCGAGACGCACGCTTTCGAGAACTACGTCGTTGGCGGGATGTCGTCCTATGCGTACGACTTTTTCGCCGTCGTTTTGGGTGTTGAAGATCGTGTGAAGTTGAATGTTATCCATCAAAAGCGCTGGGCGTTCCGGCTCGCAGTCCGGCAGCTGTTCGAGGTAGGCGGTGGACTCGTCGTTTCGTGCCATATCTCTCTCTCTGGAAATGATGATCGCTCACCGCCGAAATGAAAAATGGGATTGTTTTCGAGCTTTTAGTGGATCTCGAATGGCTCGTCACTTTCGCGACGGTCGCTTTCGCGACGGTCGCTTTCGCGACGGTCGCTTTCGCGACGATCACTTTCGCGACCTTAGCGGCAATCCGCGATCTTTGCGACCCGCGCGACCGTCGCGACAGTCGAAAAAATCTCGGCGATAAAAGAACTTCCGAGTGTATAACAGGTACACAAAAATTGACGTTCGAACGGGTCGTTCTTCTCGCGTGGCAAAACCTTAGCTTTTTTTTTAATAATGCCCACGCGCACGGGAATGGCCGCGAGACGTTGGCGTAAAACCCAACGAAGGAGGCGGGAGCAACATTCGGACCCGAGCGACGATTCGGAGACTGCCGATGATAGCGTGTCCGCGCACTCGGAGGAGGAGTCGCGCGACGCGAGCGCTTCCGAACGTGGATCGTTGTTTCGAGTATTCGAACAGCGACGTGGCGATCGTCTGGCCTTATTCGCGGCGCGGTACTCACCTCTACCTCCGGCGAGATTTTTGACGTCGTCGCGGTCCGCGCTTCCTTCGTTTTCAAGAAAAAGAAAAAAAAAGAAAAAACCACGCCCGTCGGGCGTATGAGTAAATTGATTTCCCCGGCCCTACTCTGGGCCGGACCGCCACGAGTGGCGGCCATGTTGGGACAATTTATACTGGGTGGTTCTTGTCTTTCTCCTCCTCTTGTTTTCCTTGTCTGAGCTTTCTGTATAGCTGGTAGGTGCTGTGTGCATAGTTTACTGTCAGGTCGTGTATTCTCTGTAGTGCCTGTGTGGCTTCTTTTCTGTTGAGTCCAAGTTGCTCGAGTATGTCTTGGTTGTGTTTGTACACCGTGCCTGTTCTGCCCACTGCAAACACATGAAGTTTGGCACGGAATCCGTGCCTGCGTAGCAATTGTAGCAGCGGTCCGTATTTCTTGTATTTTTCCAGGAGTTTGGGTCCCCATTTTTCGTCATCGGTGTGGGCCACTTCAATGAGGTGTAGGTTTCTTACCCTTGCTGGTGCTTCCTGTTGTGTGCATTCCCATCCGTCCTCCAGGTCTTCTAGACCCTCTATCATGACTATGTCTACAAAACTTGGTATTGTGTCGGGCCCATCGTTTCTGCCTGGGTTGTCCTTCCCGTCGTGTCTGCATTGCCCCCTGGTGAGTATGTAATTTGGGAGTACCCTTGGCTTAATCCCTGGGTCCCTCTTTTTTCCAGTGTAGGCGAGTACTTTGCATCCCCCTTTCCTATGGTGGTCAAGTATGTGTTTTAGCTCATCTGCGTGGGCATCTGCCCTGTCCGTGAACATCCCTCGCATTTGTGGGTTGTTGCATCCACCTAGGGCATGCCCTACCCTCATGAGGAAGCCCTTTGCGTAGTCCACCCCTTTGTGTCCGCATCCTTCCAGGGTGCACTTCCCGTTCCCTCCGGCTGAGTTTTTCGCCGTCTCATAGTCTTGTGCTGGCAGTATTCTCAGTCTGCATTTGAGTATTGTTTTTCGTACCGCAAATGTGGCTCTTTTCCAGAAGCCGTTCGCTACTTTGTGTAGTGGCGTGTCTCCTTTGAGGTGCTTCATTGTTTCGTTCAGCCAGCTGTCTGTGGTCCCGCCCTCCTGAACCGAGGGGGCGTTCCTTTTTTCCGTTCTGCTGTGTGCCATATCGTGTTTTCGCTGTTTCCATCTTGTTCTGGGCATCGGGTCCTCCATTACTGCATGGACTCTGGACTCCTCTGTGACACGGTCATGGTGGGCTTGTCTTTCTTTTGTCGGCTCCCCTTGTGGCTTTTCCCGCTGCTCAATGAGTTCATTTAGCATGTCAAAAATTTCCTCGTCATTTTGTACCTCTTGGGTCTCTTCTAGTTTCTCCGCGAGCTCGTTGAGTTCCTCAAATATTTCCTCCCCTTCGGAGGGTGGGGGTGGTGTCCCTGCGGGTTCGGGTTCGTCTCCTCGGGTGGGGTCCCCTTTGCCCTCTGTTTCTTGGTATTCTTGGTGCTCCTGCACCTCCCGCATAAGGAGCATCTCCTCTTCCTCCGTTTGTTCCATCATGGCTTTTATTTGCCTGTCTTCTTCGTCCCGGGTCTGGTTGGCTTGCTGCTGCTGGTTGGGTACCGGGTCCCGTATCGTCGTTTGTTCCTCTTCAGTTTGTTGCGCTTGGTCATGGTGCGCCTCCCATCTGAAGCTGCGCTCAGTTTTCAGTTGGTGGGTCCAGGTTGAGGGTTCTCCCTGGAGGTCGGTCATTTTTGCTGAGAGTCTACTGTTTTCTTGGGCTTGCCGTTCACGGAGTAGTGTGGTTACGTACTTTTGTACCGCGAGTTTTCCTTTTAGCTCTCTGCTGTTCGAGTCTTCGTCTGGTATCATGGGCTTGACTTTTATTGTCTCGTTATTATCCCACGCTTCCGTGAGGGTTCCCGTAGTACAGGCTTGTTTGGCTGCCTCGTCGGCTTTTTCGTTCCCCACAATTCCCGTGTGTGCCTTGACTTTTAGCAGTGAGACAGTGTGTCCTGCTGCTACTAATGCCTCAATGTTGACCAGTATGGCATACAGGAGGTCCCTTTGCTGGTGGTGTTCCATGTTGTGGGGTTTCGTTCTCATGCTCTCCAGTTGTCTAATGGAGTTGGCACTGTCCGTGCAAATGGTGAGTCCGTTGCCGCTTGCTTGGTGGTGGCGGGAGCGTCACCGCTTTTTGTATGGCGAGAAGTTCCGCTCTGTTCACCTCTTGGTCTTCGCCTTCCCATCGAATCATGTGGGCCTCCCCTTCCCCGGTCCTGGGGTCCCATACCGCAGCTCCTGAGGCCCATTCTTTGCCTCCTTCTTCTGTTTCTATTTCTCTTTTGCTCCCGTCCGTGTAAAGGTACGAGGTTGCCTTGTGTGCCCTTAGAGGGGAGGGGTATGTCAATTGGGTTGGTGTGTTCCTCGGGGCTTGGTTCCTGGGGTCCTCTGTTTGGTCTCTTGTCAATTCCCATCTCCTTCCTTGGGCTCCCGGTTCGTGTTCGGGCCAGAAGTCAGTGGGGTATCTGACAACTTTTGACCTCGCTACTTTGTCCCATATCGTTTGGGCGTCATTCTGTCTTGTAAGCCTGGTGTGTAAGGTGTTGGCTTCCACCACCTGTTGTACGGTGGGGGGGTGTATGTTCCATTTGCCTCCTCTGCTTCCGGGGAGGAGTTCCCATTTGGCTGGTCCTTCTTCCACGTGGAGGTGGCTGTCCTCCCACCAAGTTTCCACTTCCGCTTGTACGTTGCAGCACTGGGGGCAGAGGTCGTTCCTCAAATGTGGCCCTGTGCTGCACATTCTTCCCATTGCATTCGTCATGTCCTTTGTCTTAATTTCCGGGAGTTCGTATCGCTGCCATGGTCTTGTATCCACCACACAGTCTACACTGGGGGTGTGTACTTCTTGGTTTGGTTCATTCGCATCGTGTAGGTTTGCCTCCCTCATCGGCTGTTTGACAGCTGAGGTGGTACGGACCTTACTTTGCGGGCAGGTTGTGAGTGCCCTCCTTATACAGTCTGCGGCAGTGTCCGGGTCCCCGCAGTGTGCTTGCCATCCTTCTTTGTTGGCCACTATCAGCACCCGGAGGTTCCAGTTGCACTGTTTCGCTTGTTGGTGGGTGGCACCCATCCAGTGGTCAGGGGGTAGAAATGTGAACTTGCCTTGTGGTATTTCGAATAGTTCGTGTATTAGGTGCCCCGCATGTGCATTGTAGAGCTTCCTGTACGGGGTTTTCTCATATGTCGGGTACACCCCGACCCCGAACACCGGTTCTTGTGTGGTGGTGGCCGCTATGGCAAAGTCCAGTGCCTTTTTGAGGTCCTGTGGCGTGTATTCTGGGTTGAACTGGTAGGCTCCCAGTTTCATCCAATTTGCTGTCCAGGCCGAGCCTCTGGCCCCGAACACCTTGTCTCTGTCATACTTGGCGTAATACGTTGTGGTGTTGTGGTGGACATTGAGGGGTGAGGCGAACAGTTCGGTGGTAATTCCGAATGCCTGTTGTAGTGCCCTTTGCATCTGGGCAGGGAATGTCCAATGGTTTTGCAGGTTCTTTTTCCGTTCTTCCTTTTCTTCTTTGCTTGAGTACCTAATGAGGAGGTGCCCTATTTCCTCCTCGAACGTGGAGACCTGTATTTTGTGGTCCTCCCACATTTCGGTGCGTAGTGTACTCTGGTGTGGGGTTTGGTGGTGTGTGGTACCCACTGCCTGGGTGTACCTTTCGTGTAGTCTGAGAAGCTTTTCTTTCGTGAGGGTGCCTATGTATTTCCCATTCCTGTGGTAGCTGTGGGCGAGTTCCCCCTCCAGTCGTATCTGGCAGTGGTGCCCTCTGTTGTCCACAATGTCTTGTTCTGGGTTGGTTTCTGTCGGGTCCAGTGTTAGGTTCTCTGCATGTAGTGTGGGCCAGGCCTGCCCCAGGTGCGGCCTCCCGGCCAGTATTTCTTTGAGGCCTGTGGGGTGGGTCACCTGGGAGCCCCTTGCTCGCAATCTTCTATTCAGGGTTAGGAAGGTGGTC
This sequence comes from Cymbomonas tetramitiformis, assembly GCA_001247695.2. NCBI lineage: Eukaryota > Viridiplantae > Chlorophyta > Pyramimonadophyceae > Pyramimonadales > Pyramimonadaceae > Cymbomonas > Cymbomonas tetramitiformis. Next base: position 30,391 of record LGRX02033734.1, on the reverse strand, counting down.
GCGCTTTGGCCCCTTCGTTTGGCTAGTTTCAGGTAGTCGGTTATGGTCTCCCTTGTACTCCAAGAGTAGGAGTCATCCCCCTCTGAGTGTCTCCACTGGGTTCTGTACTGCGTCACTAGGGAGTGTGGGTCTGTTGGGTCAACGAGTAGGGTCCTCATTGCCACAATCTCTTTCGGCTTGTCAATCGTTCGGCCTTTCTCGAAGCCTGTCTCAAGCTTTTCGGCCATGGGGTCTATTTCATCTATCCATTTGGTTTGTGAGCGTGTGTGGAGGGGCTGGGGTTCTTCCTCTTCCTCCCCCGGTGTCGGGCCGGTATTCTCCGTTTCGTTAATCCTTGTAAGCGGGTGCAGGGAGAGTTGCCTGTGAATCTCTTCCCTGGGGACCAGTCTCGCCTCCCATTCCATCATTTTTGCTCTTAGCTGCTCCGAGTCGAGGCGTGGGAGGTTTGTTCGTATTGCGTGGGAGTCCAGCGGTCCCTCCCTGGGCATGTTCCTGTATTGTTGCTTCAGTCGTCTGTTTGTGGGACTGTCATAGAAGTCCCCCGGTTTCGCTATGTCCCTCGGTTGGGCTTCACATAGGTATGGGTATAGGTGTGCCAGGCCTTTTGCTATGGCACTGCGGTCTGTGTTGAGGGTTGCATCTGTGCATTGTTCCCTGACATTCACCTGGCTAATCGCATGTTGGCCATCTCGGGTAGTGAGGAGCGCTAGGTCCGGGAAGTGTGCAAAGAGTTTGAGGCACGTTGTGAAATTTATCGCAGTCGGCGTGTCCTTGGGTATTGTGACCCTGGCAGTTTGGTCTGTGCACATTGCCTGCCAGTCTGGGGGCGTCGGTACGTCTCCATCAATTATTTTGCCTGCTTTCGTATTTCTTGTTGTTCCCTCCATTTCTTTGTCGGACTTCCTTCTGGTCGCCCCTTCTAGCTGTTCCATTATCTTTGGTGTTGGGGTTTGGAGTTGTCTGAGCATCCCCTCCGTCCCCTGGGGCGTAATGTTGTATCTGAGTAGGGCATTGAGTTTCCTCAGTGTGTTGTGTTTTGTTTGGTGCCCCCCCCAGAGTTTGTCGAGGTCTGTACAGTTCCTGCGTGTGGTGCTGTGGTATTCTACCAGTCCTCTAGTGGACCTGCTGACATGGGACATTCTGAGTCTCGACTTTAGGTTTATTTGCCTCCAAGCCGGGCCCCGTACCGTCCCCTTGTCTTCTTCGCTGTGCATGGCCTCCAGTAGTCCGCTCCAAATCGACTGGGCGTAGACTGCCTGGAGTGGCACCATTCCCAAGCCGTACTTTTCCTTTTCCTGTGTGGTGAAAATGTTTGGCGTTCCGTTGCGGGGCAGGCCTTGTATATTTTTTGTGGCCCCCCCTATTATTTTGTTGAATTCGTCTATTTCGCCCGCTGTGTACAGCCCTAGGTGCAATCCATATCTGAATTTCCCCAGTATTGCGGAGTGAAGGGAGTATTCCTTTTGGTCAGGTGTCAGAGGGGAGCGCAGTAGAGCTTGTATTCTGTGGTTCATCTCTTCCTTAGCGGCCTCTTTTTCCTTGTCCCACCTGCCTGTGAATGCAAGTAGTACTCCCAGGTATTTGTACGTGTCGTCTGGCTTGAGTACTTTGAAGTGGCTTAGCTTGCCGTCCAGTCCTAGCATTTTGAGGTCTTTGTGGAGTTGTTCAGGTATGGAGACCCCGTTTTTTATGCCGGTTATGGCTGACTTGGTGAGGTTAATTCGGAGTTCGCTCCACTGTGAGAATGCCTGCAGTTTGTGTAGCTGAGCTCTCATGTGGTGAATCGTAGGGCACAGTATGAGTAGGTCGTCGACGAACGCCCCTGCTGTCGTCCTGAGGGGGCCTAGCCTTTCTTGTTCTGCTGCATACTTGTGTTGGTACCCATGCTCTCCCACTTCAAGCCATCTTAACAACGGTTCCTGGTATATTATGAAAAGGAGGGGACTCATGCTGTCTCCCTGGAGGAGTCCTCTTTGCACCTGTACAGTTTTGTGTGAGGTTTCCCCTCCTACTCTGGTGTTCATGGACATTGTGTCATGGCTTTGTGTACCTAGGACATCCCGCACCACCTGTGTGAGTTCGTCGGGAATTCCAAGGTACTGCATCGTTTGGAGTAGTTTGTCGTGGTCCACTGAGCCGTACGCGTTTTCGAAGTCTACATACAGGCCATGTAGTTCTCGTCCTGAGACGTTTGCATCCTCAATCGCGTTGGTTACTCTGGTGAGTTGTCGAAGCGTGTTCCTTTTTTCCCTTGAGCCTTCCTGAGCCTGGGCTAGTATTCCTTGCGTTTCGCAGAACGTGGAGAGCATGCTTGCTATCTGTGAGGTGTACAGCTTGAATACCCCTTCGAGCAGGGCTATGGGTCGGTAATTTTGCTGTAAGGTGACATCCCCTTTCTTGTGGTGGAAGCAGAATGTCCCTTTTTTCCAGGTGAGAGGGACATGCTTGCTGTTCCACATTTCCAGCATGAGTGCGTGTAGTGCATCATGGAAGTCCTCTGGCATGTACTTAAGAATTTCGTTCGGGGTCCTGGTGGGGCCTGGTGCTTTGTTGTTGTTTAGGGTGTGTACCGCTTTGCTGTAGCCCTGTCGACTTATCGTGAGGTCCAGCCCACTGGGGTCTGGTCTTGGCAACTTTATGAGGCGCTCTCTGTGAGCTGGGTCTTCCCATGGTGGAGGTTTCGAGTCGGGTGGACTTCGGTGCTCCATCCTGTATGGTGCCGAGTGGGCCATGTGGTCTGCTAGTGCGTTAGCGATGTTCCCTTGGCCTACAGCCAGGCTGCCCTCCCTGTCCTGTAGAGCCTGTATGTTCGCCGTGGGGGCATGGCCTGTTTCTTGTGCCTTGGTATATATCCTTTTGTGGTATCTTTTTTGGTTGTTCCAGTATTCCTTTACTGTTTTGTTGTTGTGTCTTTGCTTGGCTTGTTGCCAGTGCTGCTTTACTACCTTGTGCGCTGCCGACCTTTCTTTTTTGGCCTCCTCAGTAAGCCACGACACCCACTCTTTTGCATCTGCATTGTCCCTGTCCGTTGGGCCTTTCATTTCTCCCTCTTTCAGGCTTCTGAGGGTTGAGTGTTCCGTGTGCGGGTTTCGTAGGTGTCGTTTGGTTTGCTTGTGCTCCCGCATCTTGAGTATTGCGGCGTCCCTTTCCTTTCTGTCCTTTTTGCTCATCAGCAGGTCTTTTCCCACTCGGTTGGAGGTGCCTCCAACTATAGTAGTTGGCAGTTCGTCGTCCTGTAGCGCACATTTGTTCGCCTCGGTGAGTATGTTTAGTACTGTTTCCCCTGCTCTGTCTATGGTGGCGTGTGCCACTTGCCTGTTGTCCTCTTCCCTGCACTGTGTGGCCATCTCTGTTATGCGTTTCAGTTCAGCGGTTCTGGCATAGTCGTGTGTCCTGAGGAGGACGCCTTGGAGTGTTTCCCTGTGTGTTTTGTTCAGGGGCGTGTTCAGCTTTACATGCCCTGGTTGGGGGTCGCGGTCCACATATGGTTCGTGGGTGCCTATGCTGTCCAACTGGAGGGTTGCTAGGCTCACCATCTCGTGGTCACTCGTATGGTGCCGGGTGAGGTGTGTGGTGTCCCCCATCTCGTATTGCGCTTGCTTGTTCCTCGGTGCAAGCCATCTGTCAATGTTCCTGTGTTTCGCCCAGTTAAGTGTGGTATCGACTGGCGGGCCTACATTGTGGAGGTCTAGCTCCTCCGCAAGTTTCGCCCATTGCTTGTCAGTTTTCGTCATTCCTCTACCTGTGCTGGTGTTGCTCGCATTGAGGTCTCCTCCTATGACCACATGTTCGTTCTCCTTTCCCGCAGTTTTCCTGAGCAGGTTGGTTGTGTATTTGAGTATTTTGTCCCTGGTTTTGCACTCCTCTGCCCCTGGTGGGTTGTAAATGCCTAGCACATGGTACATCACCTTTCCCGGTAGGTGCAGCACCACATGTAGGAGGTATCCCTCGAGGTGTCTCGCAGGGACTACATGGTGGTTGTGTGCGTGGCTGTAGGGGTTGCCGAGGAGTATTGCCACTCCTCCTTTCATTGCCTGTTCAGCCGTGCCTTCTGCTTTCTGCACCTCAGTTTTGGTGCCTATTGCAGTGTATTGCATGTCTCTGAATCTTCTCATTACACTGTCGTGTGCATGTTTCACTTCCGTGAGTACAATTACTTGTAGACTCTGTTGGTTTTGGCTTCTTTTGTTAATGACCTCGGCAAGGTCAAGGCAGGCATCACTTTGTCCCGCCACATTCCATGTGAGCATGTGTAGACGGTCCTTTCCTATGTCAGTCTTTGTTGGCTCTGTGAGAGGGGTTTGGTATTCTCGGGAGTCCTGGCACGCCTCTGGTGTTTCCAGACGTGTGTCCACAAATCTTTCCCATCTTGCTGTTGGTTCGTCCTGTGTTTGCTCCCATTCTTCGTTTAGGTGGGTTTCCTGTGCTTGCTGCCCCTCAGGTGTCTGCCCGTCATTACCTGGGGGTGTTGTGGGGGCTAATCTATGTAGCCATTCCCATAGGCCTGGTTGCTTCGTAGTAGTTTTGCGTCCCCTTTCCTGGGTTTGTGGTGCCTGTTTTCCGGCCTCTAGGTTTGTGTTCAGGCCATCCGCAGGCCTCTGGGTCTCTGCCGCTTGCTGGCTTTCCACCCGCGTCCGGCTTTGCCCCTCGGCAGTGGTTATCATCTCTTTTACTGGCAGCTGTATGGACTTTCTATAGGCGGTTATCGCCGTTCTGTCGGTGGCCCCCCATTTGCTGACTGCCTCGTTGAAGTGGGTGGGCCAATGCCCCCCTGGGCATGTTTTTTGGTAGTGCATCCAAGCTTCTGCGGCCATCAGTACCCATACCCCGCAGCTGTATTGGTCCTGCGCGCTTTGGTTGCCCACATTCATCAATTCCACTGTTACTTGTTTGTTGAGTGTCTCGGCCAAGTGCTCCGTCCAGTTGGTTATTTCCGCTGTTAGCCTTTTGGTGTTGCGTGACGTTGCATTGGTTCTCCCATTCGAGGAGTCATATATCCAGAACTTCAGTTTGTCGTTTCCTTTGTCTGGTCCGGCCAGCACTGCCCTCCAGTGTTTGCCATCGCAAACCGGTATGCAGAAGCCCCGGGAGTTCCCGAGTAGCTGCAGTGCCTTTGTTGTGTGCGGTTCTCTGTTGTTACCCGGTTTCAGTGTTTCTCTCATTGTGGCTAATACCAGGGGGGGCAGTGGGTCATCTTCATACAGTGAGTGGGCATGTTGCATTTGGAACATGTTCAGTCGGCCTTTCTTTTCGAACAGTCCCTTCGTAGTGGTGTTGTACGGGTAAAGAAAAAGAAAAAGAGACACCCTTGGACGGGGTGTGGGGCTTTGTGAGTCCCCTTGACTCCTTCTTCTTTGTCCCTTAGTCTGGTTCCTTGTCTACTTTAGTTCTGTATAGTCTGTTTAGGCTTACTGCAAATCCTGTCGCTAGGTCATGTATTTTCCTGAGTAGGTGTAGGGCTTCCTGTCTGTCGAATCCTAAATGTTTGGTCAGTATTTTCTCCGTGTGTTCGTATATTGTTCCCGTATTGCCGAATACCATTACGTGTAGCGTTACCTTGTAGCCATATAGTTCTAGTAGTTTTACTAGCGGTGTGTATTTTGTGTACTTCGTTTTTAGTGCTTCCTCCCAACTCATTTCGTCTGTGTATGTTACCTCTATCAGGTGTATGTGGCCCGCTTCCGTCATTGCCTTTTGGTGTGTGTACCCAGGCTGCTCATTCCTCTTTTCAGTTCCCTCTAGCATTACTATGTCCACGTAGTGTGGTATGGTGTCCTTTCCGTGTGCTGGTGCCGGTGTGTTTCGTCCGTCCAGTCTGCATTGCCCCCTTGTGAGGAGGAAGTCTTCTATTGGTCTCCCGTTGTTCATTCCTTTCCCTTTTTTCCCCGCATGGGTTCTTATTACACATCCTCCTTTCCTGCCTTTGCTAATTGCTTTCGCTATCATTTTGGTGGTCTCATCCGACCTGCTTATTATCATGTTCTTTATCTCCCTCTCTGTGCATCCTCCCAGCACATGGGCTGTGCGTATGAATCCTCCCGCGTTTACTTGTCTGGGCATCCCGCAGCATTTGCATTTTTGCGACCTTCTCCCTCCTTGCTGCTTCTTGTATGGTCCTGCTGGTAGTTTGTTCGCCCGGCATCTTAGCAGGACTGTCACGTCTTTCTCGTTTAGGTATTCCGTTCCCTTCTTCCAGTATCCATTAGAGAGCTTGTGCATGGCTTTATCACCTTTGAGGTGCTGCATGTATTTTTCTGGCTTTTCTTGTGTTGCTGTCAGTATTTTTTCCCTCGAGGACTTTCTCCATTCCTTCACTTGGTGTACTTCCTTTTGCGCTGCTTCCTGGTCCTGTACCATTTCCTGGAGTGCTCTCCATTCTTCCTGTGCTTCCTCCTGTTGTTGGGCCATTTCTCTGAGCTCGGCTGCGGTGTCCTGCTGTGTTGTCGTGTCCACATTCTGTGTTTCCGGTAGCTTCAGTTTCTGGGTTGACCCTTGTGCAGTTTCTCCTTGGGCTTCCCTCGGCCCTTCAGCTTCCCGTAGGGCTGGTTGGTCGGGTTTTGCCTGGCTTTGGGTTCTTCTTCGTTTTTGTCTTCCTCCCTGTTCTAATGCCTCCTCTTTCTGTATTGTTCTTGTCTTCCATCCCTGTTCCTTATTCATTTCTACTCCCCGTGTGCTCTCTCGCCCTTGCCCCCTCTTTTGTTTAGCTTGTTGTGCTGTTTGTACTTGCTGCTCCTGTATTAATGCCTCCTCCTCTAATCGTTCCATCCTCTGGAGTTCCAATTCCTCTTCCTGTTCCTGTTGCCATTCTGGTTCATCGGGCCAGGTGTCTGCCCAGGCTGTTCCTATTTCAGTAGGCTCCCGGTTTCTTTGTGCATATTCTGCCTCCTTCCTCTCAATGCGTTGTCTTTTGGTCTCCCATTCTTCTGGCCCGGTTTCTAGTTTCCTTTTTAGTCTTTGTATTATGTTCGTTTTTCCCGTCATTTTTGCCTCCCTCACCTTTTTTGTTACATGGTTGAGTATTGCTTGGTGTCCTTCCAGTTGTCTACCCGTGGCCTCGCATATTGCTAGTAGCATCACTGTATCCGTGTTGTCGTGGTTGAGGCCGTATTCCCCTTCTTCACAGGCCCTTTTTGCCACCTCGTCCGCCATTTCATTCCCATGTATTCCCACATGCGCTTTAACCTTGTATAGGGCCACTTTTGTTCCCTCCTTATTTAGCTTTTGTATTTGTTTCATTATTTTCCACAGCAGGTCCCTGTGTACGTGCCTTTCAAGCGTGTGCGGCCTTCTTTTCATGTTTTGTATCTGGTAGAGGGAGGTCAGACTATCCGTGCATATGCTGACTTTCTCTTCTCCCGAGTTTGAGTCTAGTGTCAGTGCCATATATATGGCAGTGAGCTCCGCCCTGTTAACGGTTTGGCAGCGTCCGGCCCATCTTTGCATGTGGTTCATTGCCCGTTCCCCTCTTGGGTCCCAGACACCTGCCGCCGTTACTTCCTCGACTTCCCCGTTTTCCTTTTTGACTTTTCTTTGGCTTCCATCTGTGTAAATCATATTGTTTCTGTTATGCCTCCTGTGGGGCTCTGGGTATCCTTTCCCTTGGTTGTCCCACTTGCTTTCTGGTGGTGGTTCTGCTTTCTCCTTTTCACCCCTTTCCCACTGCAGCCATTGGTCTCCGTTTATGTGCTCGTCCGTTGTGTCTGGGCCCGTAAATTGTAATGCCCACCTTCTTAGGGCGTCTCTGTTTATTTCCTCCCTACTCCACGTGGTGTTAGCTCTTAGTACGTCCATAGTCGTTGGCCTCGGCCCTCTATCCCCTCCTCTGTGCTCCCCTTCTTTTTCCCTGTCTTCCATCCACCGGTCAATTATCTTCTCTGTGTGGTTCTCCAGGTGGCTGCCTGGTAGTGCTTGCATGACCGGTAGTTCATGGTTCATCCATGGCGCGGAGTCTATGACGCAATCCTTCTCCCATTCTGTAATTGACCTAGGTCGCCTGTCCGCATCCTTGAGGGTGAGAGGCCTGTGTATGTAGCATGCTCTGCCTATCGTCCTGACTTTGCTTTGCGGGCACTTGAGAAGGGCCTTGCTGAATATGTCGTGGGTTTTGAGTGCATCCGGGCAGTATTTTCTCCATCCTGCCGCATTCGCTACTACCAGTATTCTCATGTTCCAGTTGCATTGTTTGGGTTTCTGTAGGTTGCCTTGCATCCAGTGGTCGGGTGGTAGGAAGGTGAACTGCCCTTCCTTTATCTCCAGTAACTCGTGTACCCTGTATCCCATGTGCTTATTCAGCAGTTTTCTATACGGGCTTTTGGCGTATGTGGGGTATATTCCTACCCCCAGAACGGGTTCGGCCGTTTTTGTGGAGTTAATTGCCTTTTTCAGTGCCTTGTAGAGGTCCCCTGCTGTGTACTCTGGGTTGAATTGGTATGACCCCAGTTTTTCCCATTGCTCTTCCCATGCCGAGCCTACAGCCCCAAATACCGAGTCTCGTGGGTATTGCGAGTAGTACGTTCTGGTGTCTCTGTGTACATTAAGTGGGGAGGCGAATACCTCTGTTTGGACTCCCATGGCTGTGTGTACCGCCTCCATCATTTCCGGAGGGAAGGTCCAGTGGTTTTGGAGGTTCCTTTTTCTGTGTTTCATCTCCGCTTTGCTGGAGTACCTTATCAGCAGTTGTGCTATTTCCTCCTCAAAAGTGTTTACATGTATTTTGTGTTCTACACTTAGTTTCAGCCTTTTGGCCAGTTGTTTCTCTGTTGGCCTTTGTGCCGTGCTGTCCCCCACCGCCTCGGCATATCTGTCGTACAATTCTCTAGCTTTTACCGTGCTCAGCGTGCCTATAAGGCTTCCCTCCGGCTCATAGCAGTAGGTGGTGTCACCTTCCGTGCGCAGTTGTCTGTCCTTCACCCCTGGAATGTGCCTAATGTCCTGGTCCGGGTTCGTTTCCCTTGTGCATATTTCCAGGTGCGTTACTTCTTTCCAGTACCTCTGTTCGCCGTTTGGTTGTCCTGCCAGTATCTCTTCAGCGGGCTCGCGTTTGGTCCTTTTGTCTCTCTTGTCGTTCTTCCATTCTTCCACTAGGTTTTTCCATCCTTGGTCCGAGGAGAGGTTGTGTTTGAGCAGGTGTGTTCTTACTGTTTCTTCTGTGCTCCACGTCGTCTGTTCGTTTCCTTCTCCATCGGTCCACCGTATTTCGTACTGCGTTACTTTCGAGGTCGAGTCTGTGTAGTTTTGCAGGTACTGTCTCGTTGCCAGTATCCCGGCGGGCGTGTAGTTTCCCTCTTGTCCTAGCATTTCCATTCGGTCTTCCTGTGTCGACCACTGGCCTCTGTCCTGTTGTCCTGACTTCCTCTTTACTCTCCCCCGCGGGTGTCTGGTTGTCATCACGTCGTCTTCCTCCTTTTCTTGGTCGGTTTCTATGCCCAGAACTTCCTTCTCTTGTTCCGTCCACTCTACCTCTGACTGTTCGAAATGCTTCGTTTGGTTGGCTAGCGGGTACATAGACACTAGTTGCAGTATGTCCTTCAGACTGTTTCCAGCCTCATGTAGCGCCTTTATTTGTGCCGGCCAGTTGCTTATGTTTTCCATGCTTACCGTACTTTTGGTGTACCTCTCTAGCTCTCCTGTTTTCCGTTCTTGTATATATTCAGGTTTCAGCCTTCTGTTCCACACATGGTCCCAGTGGTCCCCTGGTTTCTTAATGTCGTTGGGTTGTGCTTCGCAAATGTATGGGTATAGGTGCAGCATTCCCTGTGCTATCTTTGTTGCCGTCTTGGTGTCGTGTTTCCTTCCACCTGTTGCTTTCAGTGTTTCTATTGGTATGGCACTTTTCCCGTCTGCCGTGGTTAAGTTCTTGAGGTCCGGGTAGTTTCTGAATAGTGTGAGTAGTTTGGTAAAGTTTATTTGCTTGGTGGCTTGCTGAGTTTTCGTTTCCTGTATTACATTTACTGTTCCCATTTTTTCAAAGCCTGTCGTCGCAGGCTGCGACTGTGGGTCTCTGTATTCTGTATCCATTATCCTTTGGTGCTTGGTCGTTCTGGTTGTGCCCTCCATTTCCGCGTTTGTGTATACCCTTTTAGCTTTTCCCAGCTGCCTCATTATAGGTAGTGTTTCTTTGCCCAGTTCCTGCATGTGGGTTCCCACTCCTTTCACGCGTATTCCATATTCATTCAGAGCATTCATCTTCCTCAGAGTGTTCGTTTGTGTCTGCAGTCCCATTTTTAGTTTGCTCCTTGTGCTGCTGTGTCCCCTTTCTTCGAAGTGTTTTTCCAGTAGTCCGGCTGTGGACCTGCTAACTTGTGACATTCTTTGTCTGGTTTGAAGGTTTCTCTCCCTTTTGCCGTATCCCATCTGGGCCCCTTTGTCTTCCTCACTCTGAACAGCGCCTGCCAGTCCCGTGTACACTTCCTGTGCATATATTGCCTGTAGGGACTGGAGCCCCAGTCCGTATTCCTCTTTTTCCTCCGTGTTTAGTTCATTGGGCGTACCATTCGCGGGAAGTCCATATATTCTTTTCATCGCGGCTCCCAGCTGATTTTCGGCCTGTTGTATTTCACCCTGTGTGTATATCCCGAGGTGGAGTCCGTATTTGAATTTCCCCAATATGGCCGACTTCAGGGAGTACTCTTTTTGTCTTTGTGTGAGGGGGGTTGCCAGTAGTGCGTCTATTCTTCTTTTGAGTTCCCGTAGTGACTTTCTTTTCTCCTCTTTCCATGTCCCCAGCATATTGAGTAGGACCCCCAGGTACTTGTAGGTATCCCCGGCTTTTAGGACTTTTAGCGTTCGACTTCCGCATTTCACCCCTTGGTGCCTACTTTCTTTCACGTTTTTGTTGCCATGTTCTACCCCTGTTATCTTTGTTTTGTCCTCGTTTATTCTGAGTCCACTCCAGTCTCCAAATGCCGAGAGTTTCTTTAGCTGTTGCTCCATGCCTGTCATTAGTTTGGTTAGTATAATTAGGTCGTCCACAAACGCTCCGGAGGAGGTTCTCAGTTCCCCTCTGAGCTCCCTGTCAGTTGCATACCTGTGCTGGTATCCATGGTCTCCCACCTCTAGCCATCTAAGGAGAGGTTCCAGGTATAGTATGAACAGTAGCGGGCTCATGCTGTCGCCTTGCAGAATCCCCCTTCTTATTGGCACCTCTTCCGAGACCTGGTCCCCTACTTTTGCTCTCATTTGCATGGAGTCCTCCTCGTTTTCGCCCAGTATGTCCCTGACAGCTTCGGTAAGTTGTGGTGGCACCCCTAGGTGTTTTAGCGTCGTAATGAGTCTTTCGTGGTCAACCGAGCCATACGCATTTTCGAAATCCACGTAGGTTGCATGTAGGCTTCGTTTGGAGAGGTTGGCGTCTTCAATGGCATTGGTTACCCTGGTGAGTTGCTTCATTGTGTTGCGGCTTTCCCTTGAGCCCTCTTGTGCTTCCGAGAGCATGCCGTTTATCTCACAGAAGTCAGCTAGCATTTTTGTGAGTACTGTAGTGTATAATTTGAACAGGCAGTCCAGTAGTGCTATAGGTCGGTAGTTTTTTTGTTTTGTTACTTCTCCTTGCTTGTGGTGGAAGCAGAAGTAGCCTTTTTTCCATGGTAGGGGGGTGTGTCTATGCTCCCACATTAATTTCATGAGTTCACACAGTTGGTCGTGGAATCTGTCCGGCATCTGTTTCAGTATTTCATTTTGTATCCCCATGGGCCCGGCTGCTTTGTTGGTTTTCATTTTCTTCACCGCCTGTCGGTAGGCCTCTTTGTCCAAAGAAAAGAAAAGAAAAAGAAAAAGAGACACCCTTTTTCGGGGTGTGGGGCTTTGTGAGTCCCCATGACTCTTCTCCTATCCTTTCTCTTAATCCGGTTCGGTGTCCACCTTTTTCCTATATAGTCTGTTAAGGCTAACTGCATATCCCGTAGCGAGGTCATGTATCTTTCTGAGCAGGTGTAGTGCTTCCCGTTTGTCGAATCCTAGGTGTTTGGTCAGAATCTTCTCCGTGTGTTCATATATCGTACCCGTGTTCCCGAATACCATCACATGTAGCGTCACCTTGTACCCGTACAATTCCAATAGCTTTACCAATGGTGCATACTTTGTATACTTCGTTTTTAGTGCCTCTTCCCAGCTCATTTCATCCGTATAGGTTACCTCAATTAGGTGTATATGCCCGGCATCCGCCATTGCTCGTTGGTGTGTGTACCCCGGCTGCTTATTCCCTTTCTCGGTTCCTTCTAGCATTACTATGTCCACAAAGTGTGGTATGGTGTCCTTTCCATGCTCTGGTGCCGGGTGGTTCCTCCCATCCATTCTGCATTGCCCTCTTGTGAGTAGGAAGTCTTCTATTGGTCTGCCTGTATTCATCCCTGACCCTTTCTTCCCCGCATGGGTCCTTATTATGCATCCCCCCTTTCTGCCTTTATTCATACCCATTGCTATCATTTTGGTGGTCTCGTCCGACCTGCTTATTACCATGTTCCTTATTTCCCTTTCCGTACATCCCCCTAGTACATGGGCCGTGCGTATGAAACCCCCTGCATTCACCTGCCCAGGCATCCCGCAACATTTACACTTTTGTGTCCGCATCCCTCTTCTCCACTTTTTATAGGGGCCCGCCGGCAATTTGTTCGCTCTACATCTTAATAGGACTGTCACATCATGTTCGTTCAGGTACTCGTTCCCCTTTTTCCAGTACTCGTTGGAGAGTTTATGCATGGCTGTGTCCCCTTTTAGGTGTTGCATGTATTTCTCCGGCGTCTCCTGTACTGCTACCTTTATCTTTCCCATCGAGGCCCTCCTCCATTCCCCTGCGAGTCGTGCTTCCCTTTGTGCTACCGCCTGCTGCTGTACCATTTCTTGCATTGTCACCAGTTCCTCCTGTGCCTCCTCTTGTTGCTGGGCCATTGCAGCCAGCTCTTCTTCTTCCTCCTGTTGTGTCTCCATGTTTATGTCCCGGGTTTCTGGTGGCCCTGTCCCCCGCGTTTCCCGCAGCTCGGCATGCTGTTGGGCATCTAGTGGCTCACCAGCTCCCTGTGGAGGCCCCCGCACAGTTGTCACTCCCTCCTCTTGCCTCAACCTTGTTTCTTCCTCCTCTCTCCACCTGTCTTCTTCCTGCTCGTGCATCCCTGCTTCTTTCCCCGTCGTCAGGGGCATGTTTCCGTCACCCTCCTGTGGTGTTGCCCATACTCCCTGTGCCTCAATCAGTGTTTCCTCTTCCTGTTCCATTCGCAGAATCTCTATTTCTTCTTCCTGTGTCTGCATGTCTAGTTCTTCCGGCCATGTGTCTTCCTCAGTTCCCTCTTCAGCCCCTGGTTCTTCCAGCTCTCCGTTTCTTCTCGCTTTCTCAGCTTCCATTCTGTCAATGCGTTGTCTTTTGGTTTCCCATTCCTCTGGTCCAGTCTCTAGCTTCCTTTTCAGTCTTTGTATTATGTTCGTTTTTCCCGTCATTTTTGCCTCCCGTACTCGTTTTGTTACGTGGTTAAGTACTGCCTGGTGACCTTCCAATTGCCTCCCTGTGGCCTTGCATATGGCAAGTAATTTCACCGTGTCGGTGTTATCGTGGTTGAAGCCATACTCTCCCTCAACACAGGCCTTTCTTGCCACCTCATCAGCCTTTTCATTTCCGTGTATCCCCACATGTGCTTTGACTTTATATAGTGCCACCTTGGTCCCTTCCCCGTTGAGCGTTTGTATTTGTTTCATTATTTTCCAGAGTATATCCCTGTGCACATGCTTCTCCAACGCATGAGGCCTTCTTTTCATGTTTTGTATTTGGTAAAGCGAGGTCAAGCTGTCTGTGCATATGTTTACCTCTGTGGTGCCAGTATTGGCCTCCAGCATTAGTGCCATGTATATGGCTGTCAGCTCCGCCCTGTTGACCGTTTGGCAGTGGCCCTGCCATCTTTGCATGTATTCCGCATTCTGCCCCCCTCTTGGGTCCCATACTCCCGCAGCGGTTGCCTCCTCCTGTTCCCCATTTTCCCTTTTGACTTTTCTCTGGCTTCCGTCTGTGTAGACCATCTCATTCCTGTTGAATCTTCTGTCAGGTTCTGGGTATCCTTTTCCGTTGCTGTCCCACTGGCTCTCAGGCTGTGGTTCTACTTCCTCAGTTTCACCCCGTTCCCACTGTGACCACTGGTCCCCTTCCATGTCCCCTTCTTCCGCTTTTGGGTTCGCGAATTGTAGCGCCCACCTTCTAAGTGCATCTCTGCTTATTTCTTCCCTACTCCACGTGGTGTTGGCCCCCAAGACATCCATCGTTGAGGGTCTGGGTCCCCTGTCCCCTCCCCTGGGTTCACCTTCCCTCCCCCTGTCTTCCATCCAGCGGTCAATAATCTCTTCTACATGGTTCTCCACCTGTTCTTCTGGTAATGCGCGCAGTACAGGCAGTTCATGACTCGTCCATGGGGACGGGTCTATGACACAGTCTTTCTCCCATTCCGTAATCGACCTGGGCTGTCTGTCCGTGTCCCTGAGTGTGAGAGGCCTGTGTATGTAACATGCCCTCCCTACCGTCCTGACCTTGCTTTGTGGGCATCTGAGAAGGGCCTTGCTGAATATGTCGTGTGTTCTCACCGCATTTGGGCAAAATTTCCTCCATCCCGCCGCATTTGCCACTACCAATATCCTCATGTTCCAGTTACACTGCTTGGGCTTTTGTAGGTTGTCTTGCATCCAATGGTCCGGTGGTAGGAAGGTAAACTGCCCCTCCTTCACTTCGAGTAACTCGTGTACCCTGTATCCCATGTGCTTGTTTAGTAGTTTTCTGTACGGACTCTTTGCATACGTAGGGTATATTCCCACCCCTAGGACGGGTTTGGCTGTTTTTGTAGCGTTTATCGCCATCTTTAGTGCCCTGTGAAGGTCTTCGGCCGTGTATTCCGGGTTGAATTGGTATGCCCCCAGTTGCCCCCATTGCGCCTCCCAGGCTGAACCAGCAGCCCCGAAGACCGAGTCTCTCGGGTATTGCGAGTAATATGTCGTAGTGTTTTTATGTACGTTGAGTGGAGAGGCAAATACTTCTGTCCTGGCCCCCGTAGCTGCTTGGACCGCCTCCATCATTTCTGGGGGAAGGGTCCAGTGGTTCTGCAGGTTTCGTTTTCTGTGCTTCATTTCTGCCTTACTGGAGTATCTTATGAGTAGCTGCGCAATTTCCTCCTCAAACGTGTCAACATGTATTTTATGCTCCAGTTTCAATTTCAGCCTTTTGGCCAGCTGTTCCCCTGTCGGGCATTGAACCGCTCCATCTCCCACCTCTCTGGTATATCTGTTGTATAGTTCCCTGACTTTTGCCGTGCTGAGGGTGCCTATCAGACCTCCGTTGGGTTCATAACAGTAGGTAGTGTCGCCTTCAGTACGCAGCTGCCTGTTTTTTGTGTTCAGTGTTTGTTTAATGTCCTGGTCTGGGTTTGTTTCCCCCGTGGTTATCGTCAAATGGGTGACCTCCTTCCAGTACCTTTGCTCGCTTCTCGGCTTGCCTGCTAGTATTTCACTCACGGGCCCACTTTTGGTCCTTTCATCCTGTTTGGTGCCTTCCCATTCCTCCACCAGTTCCTCCCATCTTCGGTTCCCTGTGGGGTTGTGTTCCGGTATGTGTTTTCTAATTGTCTCTTCGGTGCTCCACGTGCTCAGAACATTCCCTTCACTGTCAGTCCACTGAGTTTCGTATTGTATTACTTTCGAGTCTGGGTCTGCAGGGTTGTCCAGGTACTGTCTACTGGCCAGTATCCTGGTAGGTGCGTGGGTTCCTTCCCGGTCAGGCGCCTCCATCGGGTCCTCCTGTTTTGCCCATTTGCGTTCGTCCAGCTGTATCAGCCCTTCTCCGGCACTTGCTTGTGGGGTCCATTCCCCCATTATGTCATCTTCTTCCCACTCATGGTCCACTCCTCCTATACCCAGGGCTTCCTTCTCCTGTTCCGTCCATTCCACCCCCGCTTCCTCGAAGTGTTTCTTTTGGTTGGCCAGCGGGTACATAGACATCAGTTGCATTATGTCCCTCAGGCTATTCCCTGCCTCGTGTAGCGCCTTTATCTGCGTTGGCCAGTTTCTTATTTCCGACATTGCCTTTGTGCTTCTGGTGTATTTCTCCAGCTCTCCTGTTTTCCTTTGCACATACTCGGGTTTTAGCTTTCTGTTCCGCTCATGGTCCCAGTGGTCCCCTGGCGCTTTAATATTGTTGGGCTGTGCCTCACATATATAGGGGTACAGGTGTAACATGCCTTGTGCTATTTTTTGTACTGTTTTATTGTCATGTACCCTTCCCCCCGTTGCTTTCAATGCCGTTATCGGCAGCGCTTTCTTCCCATCTGCTGTGGTAAGGTCCTTGAGGTCCGGGTAGTTCCTGAATAGTGTGAGTAGTTTGGTGAAGTTTATCTCTTTAGTGGCCATCTCATTTTTTGTGTCTTGTATGACATTTACCGTTCCCAGTTTTTCGGTCCCTGTCGTCATGGGTTGCTCCTGTGGGTCCCGGTATTCCTTGTCCATTCTTCTGAGGTATTTGGTTGTTCTTAAGGTGCCCTCCATTTCCGCATCAGTATACACTCTCCTGGCATTCTGCAGCTGCTTCATAATGGGCAGTGTTTCCTTGGCTAGCTCCTGCATGTGGGTTCCCACCCCTTTCACGTGCACCCCATATTCATTGAGAGCATTCATCTTCCGCATGGTGTTTGTATGCGTTTGCAGTCCCATCCTTAGCTTGCCCCTGTTGCTGCAGTAGCCTCTCTCCCCGAAGTGCTGTTCCATGAGCCCCGCGGTGGACCTACTGACTTGGGACATTCTTTGCCTGGTTCGTAGGTTTCTCTCTCTTTTTCCATATCCCATTTGCACTCCTTTGTCCTCCTCGCTTTGGACCGCTTCAGCCAGCCCCGAGTAAACCTCCTGTGCATATATCGCCTGCAGGGACTGCAACCCCAGTCCATACTCCGCTTTTTCCTCCGTGTTCAGTTCATTCGGAGTGCCGTTCGCTGGAAGCCCATAAATCCGTTTCAGCGCAGCCCCCAGCTGGTTCTCCACCTGTTGTATTTCCCCTTGTGTGTATATTCCAAGGTGAAGTCCGTACCTGAACTTCCCCAAGACTGCCGACTTGAGAGAGTACTCCTTCTGTTTTTGTGTTAAGGGGGTGGCAAGCAACGCTGCTATCCTCCTTTTCAATTCCCTTAGGGACTTGGTTTTTTCCTCCTTCCAGGTTCCTAGCATATTGAGGAGGACTCCTAGGTATTTGTAGGTCTCTCCTGCTTTGAGTACCTTCAGGGTTTGGTTGCCACATTTTATCCCCTTGTGTTTGCTTTCCCTAATATTCCGGTTGCCGTGCTCTACTCCCGTTATTTTTGACTTATCCTTGTTTATTCTCAGCCCACTCCAGTCCCCAAATGCTGCTAGCTTTTTCAATTGTTGCTCCATCCCTGACATCTGTCTCGTCAGAATAATCAGGTCATCCACAAACGCTCCTGAGGAGGTTCGCAGTTCTCCCCTGAGCTCCTCATCTGTCACGTACTTATGCCGGTATCCATGGTTTCCTACCTCCAGCCATCTAAGCAGGGGTTCGAGGTACAGTATAAAAAGCAGCGGGCTCATGCTGTCCCCCTGCAGAATCCCTCTCCTTATCGGTACTTCCTCCGAAATCTGTTCCCCTACCTTTGCCCTCATTTGTATTGAGTCCCCCTCCTCTTCCCCTAGAATGTCCTTTATAGCTTCCGTAAGCTGTGTCGGTACCCCCAGGTGCCTTAGTGTCGCAATGAGTTTCTCATGGTCTACTGACCCGTACGCGTTTTCGAAGTCTATGTAGGTCGCATGTAGCTCCTGCTTGGAGAGGTTCGCGTCTTCAATGGCATTCGTTATCCTGGTTAGTTGCCTCATCGTGTTGTGCTTTTCCCTCGAGCCCTCCTGCGCCTGCGAGAGCATTCCATTTATTTCACAGAAATCCGCTAGCATTTTTGTGAGCACCGCGGTGTACAGTTTGAACAAACAGTCTAGCAGCGCTATAGGTCTGTAGTTCTTTTGCTGAGTCACATCTTCCTGCTTGTGGTGGAAACAGAAGTACCCCTTCTTCCATGGCAGTGGCGTATGTCTGTTCTCCCACATCAGCTGCATGAGTTCACATAATTGTTCGTGGAACCTGTCTGGCATCTGCTTCAATATCTCGTTCTGTATTCCCATGGGTCCCGCTGCCTTGTTGGTTTTCATTTTTCTCACAGCCTGTCTGTAGGCCTCCTCATCAACCCTCAGGTTTATTTTCGTCTGGTCTGGTCTTTCGCATTTGTCTTTCTGCATATAGTTCTTGTACTTCTTATCCAGCCACGGTGGTGCTTCCGCGAGTCCTCGCTCTGGCTCCCGCATTTTGTAGGGGGCCGACCATGCCATGTGTTCCCCCATCGCCTGTGCTACCTTTTGGTGTCCAACCACCAGCTTCCCGTGCCTGGTTTCTATGGCCTGTATTGTTGCCGCCGGCGCACTTCCGTTCTCTACCTCCTGTCTATATATCTTTTTATGGTAGTGCTTTATGTTATTCCAGTACATTTCTCTCATTTTTATTCTCGTTTTTTGTTTCCGGTTCGCCTCGTGTTCTGTAATGCACTTCCGTGCTTCTTTGGCCGCTATTTTCTTCTGCTCCCTTTCCCATTGCTCCCACTCTCTCATCTCCTCTGTTCTGTTGTCGAAGTCCGCCTTTCTAATCTCCTCTGGTACACTTTCCCTTGCCTCTATGTCCCTCTTCCATAGGCTTATATTCAACCTGCATCTGTTTCTTTCCCTGAGGTGCCCATCCCTTTCCTTACGGAGGGTTTTCGGTAAGTGCAGCCTGTGTGTCTCCTCCGGTGGCGCCGCTGGCTTAGGGAGGTTGGCGTTTTGTACTGCCTCTTCCTTTGCCGTACCCAGTATTCTTGCTACTACTTCCCCCGCATAGTCTATCGCTTTTCTTTTGTGCCTTTTTGTGGTGCTCCTTTTTATCATGCCTATTGCCTCCCGCAGTTCGTCCTGCTGCTCCCTTGTGTATGCCGTGTCAAGCACTTGCCTCAGTGTGGCTCCTTCCTTCTCGGTCAGGGGCAGTCTTAGCCTGTCCGCTTTAGCCCTTCGTTGCAGTTGTGCCGCTGGACGGTGGGTACCCCAGGCCTTCAGGTCCAATTGGGTGGTGCATATCATTTTGTGGTCACTTGTGTGAAGTTCAGTAAGCTCCATTTCCGTGGGTTGCGTGTAGTACTTTTGTTCAGCCCTACTGGCTAGCATTCTGTCTATGTTTCTCCTGCTGTGCCAGGTCAGTGTTGTTTCCCTTGAGCCCCCTACATCTGTTAGCCCCGTTGCATCGAGTACCTTGTTCCATTCCCTGTCTCTGCTATTCCTCGGTTCTCCGGTCGTGGCATTCAAGTCTCCGCACACAAGGACAGTTTCGTCTTCTTTGCCTTCACTGGCGGAGGTTACCATTTGCACGTACTCTCGTATACCCTTCCTGGCCTCACTTCTGGTGCGTTCCTCTTGGTACCCTTCCTCTCTTGCAGTCTCCTTTCCCTCCACTGGGTAGTATACTCCAATCAGGTGTATGTATTTCTGCCCCGGGAAGTGCAGCATTGTATGAGTGAGTACTCCCTGTAGGTGTGGGACCTTTACTTCCGTGTAATTGTGCGGCTTTGCGTGTTCCCCCCTGAGTACGACAGCTAACCCAGCTGTCCGGTGTTCCTCCCCCGCATCGCCTCTTCCCGGCACACTGGTGCATACATTGGACCGCAGGCTGTCTCTGAAGTGCCTTTTTATATCATCGTTTGCAGTTTTTGTCTCCGTAATCACCGCCACATCAATGTCCCACCTGTCCATTTGTTCTTCCAGTTCATACAAGGAGTACCTTGACCCTTGAATGTTCCACGTGAGGAACGTTATTGTGTGCTGCTGTCCGTCTGTCATTTTCTCCCCGTCTAGGTCCTCCGTTTTTGGCATGCCCCCTCCCCAAAATTTCCTTGCTTCAGGGGACCCTTTCGCTTCCTCATTGTCCCTGTCGTTTGTTTTTGTTGGTGTATCAGTCGGCTGGTTTCTCTTGGTGCTTGTGGGAGGTCGTAGCTTTTTCCTTACTACCGTTCTTTCTTCCTCCTTTAACCTTTCATTTGCTTGTTCTGCGCTCTCCGGGCAGAACTGTAGCGTGGTCTGGACCAATCTGTCCGTGAGGTTTGTGCTCTTTTCTTCCTTTGCTTCACCTGTGGCCTGTCGTTCCATGGTGGGCTCCCTACTGCCATCCACCCGTCCTTCATCGCGTTTCGTGTCCTCCTCAGTCGGCCCGGTTGCTTGTCCCGTCACCGGCCGCGTTTCTCGAAGCTCCCCCTGTGCTCGTGCCGTATTTCTAGTCCCGAGCTTGAACTGCCCTGGCTTGCCATCAACATGCCAGTATTTCCAGCTTCCCGCCACTCGCACCGCCTGTTCCCCCTGGCTGAATTTTTCCCATTCCGGTGGTGTGCTATGTATCGTCAGTCCGCTGTAGTGCACCTGCTGCAAGTCATAAGCTTCTCTCAGTAGGGCCCAAACATCTATAGCTATCAGTAGTTCTTCCTGTTTTTCTATACCCCCAGCAGGTATCCACACGTGCGCCTGCATGTCTCGGTGTGTCATTGTGAACATCACCATCACCCATTTTCCCGTATCTTTAATTGCTATTTGGGTCCGGCCGTCTGTTTTCATCTTTTTCATTGTTTCACTTATAAGGGCATCGGTTTCTTGCTGCAACGCATGGAGTGCTTCCTCGACTTCCATTATCGTCTGAATGCCGACCCCTTGTTGTCGCATCATGTTCTCCACTTGCTCCCTTGTGTAGTCCCTTACCACTCCCCTCATGAAGGCATCCGCTGCACATGTTTCTCTAACTTGTTCTTTTTGTGCTTCAGTCTTTGTTACCCGAACGTCCTCTATCAGCTCTACCTCCCCTGTGTCCTGTTCCGTGTGCAGCGTATTCTCCCTCATAATGGCCGCTCTTACCATTGGTCTAAATTTGTCTCTGCACCTGTTTGCTATTTCCGTGGTATGCAGCACAACACTTCTACTGGTCTGGAGCGTATTTGTGTACACATGCTGTACCCACGTTCCGTTTCGTTCCCGTAGCCATTGTTGCCACAATTCCGCAATGTATATTACCCAGACACCGCAATTGTATGCGTCATATTGGTGCTTGTCGTACATTAGCGTGGCCCTGGCTTCTTGGCATCCCATCGCTTCCTTGTTATCTTTTGCCCATCCGCTTATTGTTGTTTGTAGTTCCTCCGTCATCCCCATTTGCCTCGAAGCGGTTTTCTTTCGCGTGTGCTTTTCTACGCCCATAGAGTCGTATACATAGGCCTGCAGCGTGCGGTTATTCCCCGTGCCGCAGACTCCTATCATTAGTAGCAACCAGTGGCCGTTGCCTATTACGGGTATTTGTGTGCCGCCCCTGTTTGTGACTTTTCCTTTTATCATTTCTAGGAATCTTCCGTCGTTTCCCCTCAGTAGTCTTAGTATCTCCTGTATAGTTGTTGACCCCGGGGGGTTTTCCTCCAGTTTCTCAAGTGCGAGGTCCACTTGGTACATATTCAGCTTTCCATCCTCTGCAAATATCCCCTGCGTGACAGAGTTTCTAGGGTACTGCCCTTCCATTCCCTTGGCCGGGTGTGTCCCTCCCCCAATATGGGAGGGCTGTTGCGGCGCTGTGGCGTCCTTCCCCTTATCCTTTTCCTTCACGGCCTCCCGTTGGCTGAGTCTCGTGCCAAGGGTTTCCTCGTGTGTTACTGCCGTGCTCTCTCCAATGGTATGTACCAATTCATTAGGGTGCCGTTGTGTAGCTTTTTGTTGTGGGGTTTTTATTACTTGTTGTGCCTTCCGCGTTTGTTCTGCCAGCATGCTTAGCGCATCTAGTGTCACGTGCATAGCCATCAGTTGGGCCCCTTCCATCTTTGCTATGCGGCGCATCTCGCCTGTCATGCGGCGCATCTCTCCGTGTCTTCGCATCCACTTTTCTTGGTTTTTTTTCCTCTGTCTCCTGCCTCACCGCCTGCCTGCTTCTCACCAGTTGTGGCCTGTCATATTTGGTGCGTTGTACCCACCTGCATGTTTTCCCCATCTCGTGTTCCCTCCAGTACCTCCTTCCTCGTTTGTGTGCATATGCATGCTCCCTTCGGTTCGCTCTTAGGTAATATGTGAAGCTCCTTCTGAAGCTCTCACTTTGTTCCCCCTCTTCCTCCGTGACGAGCCACCTGGGGCCCCTTGTGGGTTTTTGCGGTGTTGTTTCATGGTTCCTATTATCCTTCCTTCTTGGCAACTCTTCCCCACCCTTACTTATTTCAGCTCTCTGTAGGGTTGTCTTTGCTGTCGCCATGCGCTTCGTCTGTGTATCACGCTCAGCACGTTTCCTTGCCAGTGCCTTATTTCGCCCTGCTGCTTCCGTCCTCTTGTTAGTCTCCTTGCAACCTGTTGTCTGTGTATTTTGTATTGGCTTTTGGCCCAGTCCTTTTCGTCCCCTCATGTCACCTCTTGTCAGGACCGTGGTCATGGCGAAAATTACAAGTATTACTTTACTTATCGCAGCTTTATCATGGGTACGGTCCGTCCTCTGCCAGCTTTTTTCCCGTGAATCGTTTGCATTTCGCTCGTTCAACCGCTTTTCATGCACTCTGCCCTTCGTGTCATTTCCCTTGTTACGCGTTACATACACTTTCAGCCTCCTTACTCCCACCCTACTGCGGTTTTGGGCTCCGTTTTCGTCAGTATTTGGTTGTGTATGCCTATTGAGTGTCCCTTCAAAATATTTGTCCATTTGGGTCGTTTTTGCAAAAGTTCGTGTTTTAACGTAGGGCTTCTGGAGCAATTCGCTAAATGCCCAATGTCGTCCACCCGTGCTTATTTTTTCCCCACCTCCTTGTTTCACCATATGTAGGTATTGTGCAGAATATTTCCGTCCAATTTTGCCGTCGTGTACCCCTGTTCCTCCCTTTTCCTGTAGGTATATCCCCTCCGGGTTAGGGTTTCCTCTCATTTTTCGGTATATTGCCATGCAAGTTGTTCCAATCGGCTCCTCATTCTTTGGTGTACCTTGTGGGTCATTTTCATGTCCATTATTCTCTGTGCACCTCCTTTGTTCACATGCTCCTCCATCCTTATTGCCCACTTTGTTACGCGTTACGTACGACCGTAGACCTTTCATAGCCTCCTGACTGCATTTCTGAGCTCCGTTTTCCTCAGTACTTGTGTGTGTACATCCGTTGGGTGTCCCCTCAAAATATCTGTCCATTTGGGTTGTTTTTACAAAAGTTTGTTTTTTAACGTAGAGCTCCTGGAGCAATTCGCTAAATGCCCAATGTCGCCCGTTCATGTTTATTTTCATCTCACCTCCTCGTTTCATCATTTGTAGGCACTGTGCAAAATATTTCAGTCCAATTTTGCCGCCATGTGCCCCTATTCCCCCCTTTTCCTGTAGGTATGTCCCCTCCGGGTTAGGGTTTCCTCTCATTCTCCCGTATATTGCCGTGTAAGTTATTCCAATCGGCTCCTCATTCTTTATTGTGCCTTGTGGGCCATTTTCATGTCCATTGTTCTTTGTGCGCCCCCTTTGTTCACATGTTCCTCCCTCCTTATTGCCTCCTGTGTTACGCGTTACATACGACTGCAGCCCTCTCGTAGCCTCCTTACTGCATTTCTGAGCTCCGTTTTCCTCAATACTTGTTTGTGTACGTCCTTTGAGTGTCTCATTAAAATATCTGTCCATTCGGGTCGCTTTCACAGAAGTTCGTATTTTAACGTAGAGTACCTGGAGCAATTCGCTAAATGTCCAATGTCGTTCGTTCATGCTTGTTTTCATCTCGCCTCCTCGTTTCAGCATTTGTAGGCACTGTGCGAAATATTTTAGCCCAATCTTGCCGCCATGTGCCCCTTTTCCTCCCTTTTCCTGTAGGTATGTCCCCTCCGGGTTAGGGTTTCCTCTCTTATTTTCGTATATTGCGGTGCAGTTTGCTCCAGTCAGTTCCCTATTCTTTAGTGTGCCTTGCATGTCATTTCCATGGCCATTGTTATCTGTGCACCTCCTTTGCTTGTGTGTTTCTCCTTCCGTATTGCCCCCCTTGTTACGCGTTACGTACAACTGAAACCCCCTCATAGCCTCATTACTGCATTTCTGAGCTCTGTTTTCGTCAATACTTGTTTGTATACATCCTTTGAGTGTCCCCTCAAAATATCTGTCCATTTTGGTTGTTTTTACAAAAGTTCGTATTTTAACGTAGAGCTCCTGTAGCAATTCGCTAAATGCCCAATGTCGTCCGTTCATGCTCATTTTCACCTCACCTTCTCGTTTCACCATTTGTAGGCATTGTGCAAAAATTTTCAGTCCAGTTTTGCCGTTATGTGCCCATATTCCCCCCTTTTTCTGTAGGTATGTCCCCTTTGAGTTAGGGTTTCTTCTTATTTTCTCGTGTGTAGCCGAGTAGTTTGTTTTATTGCTGCAGTCCCTGTGAACCATGTGTTGCCTTTTTATGTGAGTGTAACAAGCCTCTGTGTGCTTATCAGCCTTCTGGAAATATTTGCACCTACTTGCCTTTTGTTGTTCACTACTGGCTTGTGTGTTATCTTGCCACTGAGCCTGTTGTGAGCAAGCTTCATACACCTCTGTCAAATACTCAACTAGTCGAGCTGCTATCTCAGGGGCTGGTATAGTTTTATACTTACTGAGTTTCTTATCTCTTTTACACTGGGTATCATTTTGACTTCTATTTACACGTTGGCCTATGTGTATGGAGTATGTTTTCCAGTCAGGATGTTTCCAGTTGGTGCTGGGATTTTTGTACAGGGTGGGTATGCTGTTTATTTTCATATAGCAAGTGTCACACTGTTGTGGCTGTGTGTGGACCATGCCAACTTGTGTCAGTGCCCTTGGGATGTTCTCCTTTCCCCCCCTACTTGTGCATACAGGATGTGGCAGGATGCTCACTCTTTTCACCTTATGATTTTCTTCCCCTTCACAAAATATCAGGCAGTTACGGGTGATGCACATAATACATATTTTTTGATTGCTCTGTTGTTTGCATACTTCTACCCGTTTGGGATGGGCCCCGTACTGGCTATTTCTCACACTATTTTCAGACATATGGCTCCAGTCGATCGCCGTACTGCTGGAAAATACTAACAGGGATGATGGAGAGGGCTCGTGCTGATTCTCCGCTCTTTCCTTCTCGTGCTGTTTCCAGCGCCCTCTTTTCTTCAGTTGCTCAGCCTCTGATCTTTTTTCACCCCTTCTTTTCTCCCCTTCCTGCCTTCTTTGTCTCGCTTTCCTGATGTATCCCACCTTAACCCCGCTGCTCAGCGCCCGTTTTCCTCCCGTTGGTTCCCCCTCTTTCAGACAGTTGATTTTTTGAGTGGGGCGCTGCGTTTTACTCACCTTTCTTAGCCTCTTGAGGTTCTCGATTTGGCTGCTAACCGTATCCATATCGGTGTCCGTGTCGACACCCGTGTCTGATGCAGGAGTTCCCGCCGTACCCCTCTTACGCCTTCCAGTGCCAGTAGATGGCGGGGTCGGGGTCGGTGTTCCAGCGCTGCTGTTGAGCTTGATCAGGTTCTGAAGCATAGCCGTGGCCACCTTGTTCTGATTCTCCGCCAGTTCAAGATGTGCGTCTTGTCGCTTGAGCACGTTGCCAGTGAGGTCGATGATTTTGTTGACCCCTTTGTCCACGTTGTCGACTGACGCGTTCACCTTCTTCACGTTGTCGACCGTGTCCTTGAAGCCCTTTTCAACCTTGTCGCTGAGGACGTTGACCTGACGCCCAAGATCCTGTATGGCGCTCTCGGTGTCGCCCCCAAGTTCACCTCCACGGCTGGCAGTCGCCGCCTTGACTGCCTCGGCGAAGGTGCCCAGTTTTGCTTCAAGTGCTTGTACAACAGTGTCGTCGCGCGTGATGCCCGCGGGTCGCTGCTGACGCCCACGTCCACGCTTGCCGTTGCGGGAGTAGTCAGATGGCCTCAAATAGAAATACATACCTTTATGCTCAACAGTAACTTTGGCTTGCGACCCCTCCTGCGCTGTCAGCCACCTATAGGCTTCCTCGCTGGCGATGAAATAAAAGAGGCGTCCCTTGTACAGCTGCCGAAGTCGCGCAAAAGAGGCCACGTCCTTCTTGTTCGTAGCCGGGTATGATGGCACTGCTAGGTGAGGTAGTAGATGTTCGTATTCACCCAACGCCGTATTGAACACTTCGTCCACCGCTCTTACCAGCGCCTCCGTGTCGAACTCGGGGTCGATGACTGAGCCCGTGTCCACCACCACCACTTCGGTCTCCGCCAGTTTGTCGACGTCCTTGATGAGGGCCACCCGTTGCACCAGGTAGTCGTTGATTCCAGGTATACTTACCGTGCCGGTCTCGATTTTCTGTGCGGCCTCCTCGGAAACGGCCACCAACTTCAGCCAGTTTGCCGTGATGGAAGCTACTCGCTGCTGAAGTCGGTGTCCTTTTTGGGCTGATTCCAGACCCTCCACCTCAAGCAGGTTCTCCTCCAGGTCGGTGATGCTCTTACCTTTCAGCTCGTCACTCAATATGTGAAGCATTCTGCTCTCTGACCCACCTCTCGTCGCAACGTCATAGATGCGTACCCGCGGAAAGACTGGTTCATCCTGCGTGAAGAGGTCTCCCCCTATCGGGAAGCAGTTCACCGGGAGGAGTGGGAGGGTGGTCGCCAAAACCGTGGTGGCGTACTCGGTTTTGGTGAACTTGATGTCGAGCGCCGCCACCCTTCCAGAATGAAAACGCGGCCTCGGAGGTGACTGTCTGGAGATTATGTGCCTGTCTTGGTGTTCTCGATGAAGGCCTCGAAGGACCGCCTCCATGTGACCCAGGAACTCGATCGCTTGCTGGGGTGGCACTCGCATGGGCCCAACCGTAATGTGGAAGTCGTCAGCCAAAAATCCATTCTCGTCGAGGTTCTTGCCGTCTATCGTGGTGCAGTTTTTAAGGAGGCTGTAACGAATGTGGCCCGCCTCGTCCAGTGTCCCATGCGGCGTTTCCAGTGGGTACCCCTTCGCCCACTTGGTGTACGACAGCCGTGCATCCTTCAATTCTTCGGAATAGAAGTTCTCGAGGGCCTTGGACTTGGTGGTCGTCAGGTCCCGTGCCTGTTCAAGCTTGACAGTTAGGTTACGCTGCTCCTCAAACTGTTCGCTCAGTGGCAACTGTAGCTTCGCCCCGTCGGTGAATGACGTCAGCGTGGCTGGTTTCGTTGCCATGAACTCCTTGTGAATTTCGAGCATGGCCCTCCTGTCCTCCATCTCTCGACTCCCCCCTTCCGCGCCTGGTGGTGCCATTCCACGCTGTTGCCTGTTGTGCTGCTGGGCGTTCTGCATCTTCCGTGACCGCTCGAGCTTCTTCCGGGTCTCCTTTTTTTCACGTTTTTCGTCTGGAAATAATTCCCGAACCTCCCGTTTTTTTCTGGGTGTGTAAAAAAAGTGAATCCCATCTCTGTTTTTCCTGCTTATGTGAGTTTTCGAGTGAATTTCGGGGTGCTTTCGCCTCTGCACTGCAGGAAAAGTGCCCCGTGCCGGCGGAAAATCGACAGCGTGGGCCCGTACCTTTCGCGCACCTGTCTTCTCTTCCTCTTCTTGTGTGTCGCTGGTCGTAGCTGTCGTAAGATATTTGAAAAATATCCCACAAAGAATCACTGGAACTAATTTTCTAACGACCGTTTTTTTGCCCCGCGGCCCGCTCCGGGGTGGCACGCCTGGACGGTTCATCGAAAAAGTGTCCTCTTTGTCCACATTTAGGTTTACTTTTGTTTGGTCCGGTCTTTTGCATTGGTTTTCCCTCATGTAGTTCTTGTACCTTTCGTCAAGCCAGGGTGGCGTATCTTTAAGTCCTTTCTCTGGTTCCTTCATTTTGTATGGTTCCGACCACGCAATGTGTTCTCCCATTGCCTGTGCCACTTTTTGGTGTCCTACCACTAGCTCTCCTTGCATGGTTTCAATCGCTTGTATTGTTGTAGTTGGTGCCGTTCCGTTTTCTATCTCTTTTTTGTATATCAATTTATGGTAGTGCTTTATGTTGCCCCAGTATCCTTCTCTCATTTTCATTCTTGTTTTCTGTTTTCGGTTTGCTTCGTGTTCTTTAATGCATTTCCTTGCCTCTTTTGTCGCAAGCTTTTTCTGTTCCCGTTCCCATTGTTCCCATTCCCTCATTTCGTTTGTTCGGTTGTCAAAATCTTCCGTCCGCGCTTCCTCGGTTACTTGTTCTCGTGTTTCTATGCCCTTCTTCCATAGTGCTATGTTCTCACGGCACCTTTTCCTTTCTTTCAGGTGGCCGTCCCTTTCTTTGCGGAGGGTTTTTGGGAGGTGTAGTCCATGTTGTTGTGCTGGTGCTGCCGCTTGTTTCGGTAAGTTGACATCCATCATTGCCCTGTCTCTTGCTTCCCCCATTATCCTTGCAACCACCCCTCCCGCGTAGTCTATTGCCCGTTTTCTGTGCCTTGTGCTGGCTGCTGCTTTTATCCCGTTTATTGCTTCTTGCATTTCATCTTGTAATTCCTTCGTATATGCAGCGTCCAGTGTTTGCCTGAGGGTATTCCCCTCTGCTTCTGTTAGCGGGAGTTTCAGTCTGTCTGTTTTTGCATGTTGTGGCTTTTGTGTCGTTGGTCTGTGGGTCCCCCAGGCTTTTAGGTCCAGTTGCGTTGTGCAGACCATTTTGTGGTCGCTCATGTGTAGCTCGGTGAGTTCTCCTGCCGTTGGTTGCGTGTAGTATTGTAATTCTGCTTTGCTTGCTAGCATTCTGTCTATGTTCCGTCGTTCATGCCATGTTAGTGTTGTTTCCCTGGTCCCTCCCACATCTTGCAGACCCGTGGCTTCCAGGGTTTTGTTCCATTCTCTGTCCCTGCTATTTTTCGGTGTTCCCGTCGTGGCATTCAGGTCCCCACAAATTAGTACTGTTTGTCCTACCGCATTGTCGCTGGCTGTGGTCACCATTCGCACATACTCCTGTATGCCATTTCTGGCCGCCTCTCTGTCGAGTTCCCCTCGTCCTGTCTCTTCCGCCACGTCTTTTCCTTCCACCGGGTAGTATACCCCTAGCAGGTGTAAGTATTTTCCTCCCGGAAAGTGGAGCAGCGTGTGTGTGAGTACTCCTCGTAAGTGCGGTACCTGCACCTCGGTGTAGTTATGTGGTTTGGCATATTCCCCTGTGAGTATTACGGCAAGGCCCGCCTTGTGGTTGCTCTCTTCTCCCTCCCCTTCCTCTGTTGGTACGTTTGTGCATACGTTTGACTGTTTTTTGTTTCTGAAGTGTCTTTTTATTTCCTCATTCGCAGTCTTAGTTTCCGTAACTATTGCTATATCTATCTCCCATTTTCTCATTTGCTCCTCCAGTTCATACAGTGAGTGCGGGGAGCCTTGTATGTTCCATGTTAGGAAATTTATGGTGTGTTGTTGTGCTTCTCCCATTTCTTCAGTGTTTAGGTTCTCCGTTTTTGGCATGTTCCCACCCCATCGCTTCTGTGCCTCCAGGGACCCTTTGGTTTCCTCATTGTCCCTTTTGTTCATTTTCGTTGTTGTAGTAGGTGGCGGGTATTTCTTGGCGTTCGCGGGAGGCCTCAGCTTTTTTCCTGTCGCCGTTCCCTCCTCCTTCTTTAGCCTTTCGTTTGCTTGTTCTTTGCTTATCGGAAGGAACCGTAGCGTGGCCTGAACTAGCTTGTCCGTGGTACTTGTGTTCTTTTCTTCCGTTGCTTCGCCCGTGGCGTGTTGCTCCGTGGTAGGTGCCCTGCCATCTTCCTTCGGTTCATCACTTTTCATGTCCTCCTCGGCCAGCCCAGTTGTTTGTTCTGTCGTCCGCCGCATCTCCCGAGTCTCCCCCTGCAGCCGTGCCGTGTTTCTAGTCCCGAGTTTGAAGTGTCCTGGTTTGCCGTCAACATGCCAGTACTTCCAGCTCCCTGCCACTCTTATCGCTTGCTCACCTTGACTGAATCTTTCCCATTCTGGTGGTGTGCTATGTGTTTTTAGTTCACTATATTTCACCTTTTGCAGGTCGTAGGCTTCTCGCAGTATGGTCCAGACATCTATAGCTATTAGCAGTTCGTCCTGTTTTTCTATTCCTCCAGTGGGCAGCCACACATGCGCCTGCATGTCCTGGCGTGTTATTGTGAGCATCATCATTGCCCATTTTTCTCCATCTCTTATTGCTATTTGGGTTCGGCCATCTGTCGACAGTTTGCTCATTGTTTCATCTATGAGGGCTTCAGTGTCTTGTTGTAGCGCTTGAAGTGCTTCCTGAACGTTCATTATCGTTTGTATGCCCACCCCTTGTTGTCGCATTGTGTCCTCCACCTGTTCCCTTGTGCGGCCACGCCCCACCTCCCTCATGAAGGCATCCGCCGCACACGTTCCTTGGGTTCGCGCCTGTTTTGCCCCAGTCCTTTTTGCTGGGTCCTCCCTTGTCAGCTCAACTTCATCCGTGTC
>LGRX02033733.1:0-51181 GCA_001247695.2 Cymbomonas tetramitiformis | reverse complement strand
CTTGTAATTCTAAATTTGTCTTGGAACCTAATTGTGAATTAATTATAATGTTATTGCATTCTATATCACTACATCCTATTATATCACCTTTCATATTGATACTAAAAAATTTAGGTACAGCTGAATCAGGTTTCGTTTGAAAATTTATAAAATATATCGTTGAAACACTCGATAAATCCACACCTGAGGTATTTAAACTTATGAAACTATTACCTGATGTTTTATTTCCAAATAAATCAAGATTTGTGGTATTATCTGGTGCGACCAGTTCTGTTTTTCCATTGATTTTTGCATCACCGTTTACTATCAAACCGAAAGTTGTATTTACTTGCAGTTCACTCCCTGTAACGATTATAACACTATTATCAGTTCCATCCTTCAATTCAATTTGTGCCTTTCCATTATTTAAAATATTTTTCAAATATCGAAAATTTATAATTGAAGTATTCAAAACGTCTCTGCCGTATAAATTGTTTACGTATACGTCACCAATGGTCCTTTCTATATCATTACCACCGGGTAGGTTTTGCCACTTAGTAGACCCCCCGGTAGGAGCATTTCCATTTACCGTATTACATTGTATATTTTTACAAACAATATCATTTCCAAAAGAAGACATCTGATATATATATATATATATTAAATCACAATTTAAAATCAGGTTTAATCCAAACCAATAATCCTGAACCCGGAGTTGTTATAACTTTACTTTCCATACACACACCGATAATTCCAACATTATTTGTAGTAATTTGTGAAGCATTAACTGAACCTCCCGGAGCACAACCTAACATTTGACCTTTAACATAACTTCCATCAATAGCTTTGCAAGTTGTGAAACCTTTTGTACAAACAAAACAAGAATTTCCGGTTGTTGCATTTTGAACACAAACTCCAATAGGCATACAATTTTGATTAGATTGACTTGCCGAAGCTGCATATATTTTTATACCATTTACATCTGAAAAATCATCAGAAAATTGAACAATATCTCCAGCATTTATTGTAGCTCCGGTATTATTTTTAAAAGTAAATACATCACCTGTATGAGGAACCGGACTTGTGGGTAATGTTGCCGTATATGCATTTGTCAAACCTGCCAAAGGAATTCCTACGGTCGTCAATGATGATGTTGGCGTTGTATATGCCCAGTCTATGCTACTTACAAGTCGTATAGCACTACAATCCAAATCACCGGTTAAATTAATATTATTTCCAGAATTACCGACAGCCAAAACTTGACTTAATGAACCAATACTTCCAGAATTTATTGCACCAGATTTTATTTCACCGGAAACTGAATCATAATACAATTGTAAATTTTCTAATGTCACATCAGAACTTGGTCTTATAGGTTTTACCGTAAATGAACTTGGATTTACAGAATTTAATTCAACACCGGTTGCATTTATACAAATAGTATTGTTGACAGACGAAGTTCCTCCGGTATTCTTATTAGCATATGAACCTAATGACACTGAATTTAGACCACTAAAAACTTCGCCTGCAAATCTTCCTACAGAAACAGATTCCACACCGGCGTTACTTTGTCCGGAATCATCTCCTAAATTTACCGAATAATTCCCAGCTTGGTCATATCCACTACCTGAACCTAAAGCCAAAACATCAATTCCACAACCGAATGAACCAGCATTTCTGCCTATTAATATTGCACGTTGTGCATTTATATATCCGTCATCACTTGTTGTTTCACCAATACGAATTTTAGCATCTTGAGTACCGCCTCTAATCCTAATTAAAGCACCATCAATTTCATCTTGATTTATCGTAATTTTTCCAGTTCCGGTAAAAGAAATATCATTCGTTGTAGTTGTACTTCCTTGGTCGGTAACAGATTGTAAATTTTGGTTAGCCCCGGAAGGCAAGTTTTGAAGCAAAGAACCGTCACCAATAGATTTTCCAGAATTCAAAGTAATATCACCGGTGTTTAAAATTAGAGGTCCATCATTTAAAAGTACACCTGCTCCAAGTGGTTCTACATTCAATGTGGTTTGCATAAAGGACCATTCATTGATACCGTTGTCTCCTATTTTCAATCTTGTTTGAGGAACAGGGTCTAAAGATTTAATTTCAAAAGAACTATCAAGTTCATCCAAACCTATAGAGAATTTGATTTACTTGCAGGATTGTTTAAAATGAAATCATAAAAATTGATATTATTAACCAAATTTAAATCACCATCAGTTTGTAATTTCATGAATTCTCTTTGATTATTTACATCAGAATTATCAATAAAATCAATATCATTTTGATATAAAAAAATCTGAAGCCATATGAATTGTTTGACAAGGGTTTGAATTATCACCTATTTGATTTACATTTATTTGATTAATTGTTAAAGGGTCAGGAACATTTGTAGATGGAGTTTGTTTACCATTAAATGTACTTGCAACTACATTATTTCCAAATGAAGACATTATATATCATAACACAAGTTTTAAATTTACGGTTCAGCAAGTTTCATATATACAGTTCCAAATTTATCAGCTAGATTCGCTTTGAATACATATAATCCATTTACTTGTGTAATTGCTTCAATCGGAGGGTTGTTGGTTGTTGCTACAATAGGTAAACCTTCAAATCTAACTTTCATTTTATTTTCTTTTGCAGCCATATTCAAATCTACAATTCCGGGGTCACCGCTTTGAGAACCATCGATATCCATCATGATATCAGCTCCAACCATTTGTAAGGTTGTTCTTGTTGTTTTATCTTTAGCACCAATAAACACACCGTTATTTACTTTGATATTCTTATCTAAAACAAAATCATTTCCGAATGAAGACATTATATACTATATCCTATAATTTAATTTTATTTCACAAAGAATGTCGGAGCCAAAGGTGCCAGTTTATTGTTTAATGGATGAATATTGGGAAATGAAAACATAGCATTTTGTTTTGTAATTTTATTACCGTGTCCTAATGTATACGATTTGAAACCTGACATAGGGTCCACATTAGAAACTCTTGCCGGTGGTCGCAAATCTTGTATTGTTTTACATGGAACAATCATCATCGAAGAACTTCGAAAGCCTGAAGTTAACATCATATTTGGTAATTTAACATCGACTTTTCCTAATGGTTTATTTCCTAAGTTTGAAGCAAAAATTTGTCCCGCTTGTTCAGCCATAATTATATATAATTACAATTAAATTAGTTTTTATACAACCACTTCAATCATTCTTCCCATACCTATACGAATGATACTTGTACATTGTGCAATAATAAATGTTTCGTTATTCGTCAAAGGTGTTTGAAGTGGGTCTGCGGTCGATGATTTTTGAGTTTGAAGAAAGAATGAAGAATTCAAACCCCGGGTATCTATTCCACTACAATTACGAGGTCCCATACCTGGCATAGGCATATTTAATCGAAGCATAGCAGTCCAATAAGAATTGTACCAATTTTCTAAAGAATTAACTTTACAACCTGAATCGTCAGAATAATTATCAGCTTTACCAATAGTGACCAAGTTAAAAGCATCGAGAGCGGTGGCACGATAATTTGGATAATAAATTGAGTTGACATTATATTGCCAAGATTGAATGTCTCCGGAATAAAATCTAAAATAACTTGGAACGAAAGTAGCACCTATTTTGTTATCAATTTTATGCAACCCTTCATTAACAGAACTGTAATTTGAAGGCCTTTGAACAGCGTATAACATATCCAAAGATTGTGCCGACAAAGAGAATCGATTCGATTTAGTCATTTCCGTTTGAGTATCTTGAAAGGTAAAATAATTAGTGAAAGGCATCTCAATATATGAATCTTCTTTTAGTTTTCTTTCGACAGCACTATCGTAAACACCATTTGAAAATGTAATTGTTTCAATTGTAAAATGCAAATCAGTCAATTTCCATGTCGCTTTTGCAGCAAGTTCTGCTGCCGCTGTTCCGTTAAATGCAACACCGGCCCCTAATGATTTTTGATATGCACCCAACACCTCCGGTCCATGCATGAAAAAACGAATTTGAATACTTGGTAGTAACGCAGTATCTAGGTAGTCAGGTGAAGATTCCCCTATAAATTGTAGGAAATTATTCAAAATATATGGTCTTTCTTCTTGATAATAACTATCGGTATTAACATTTATTTCTTGATTTTCAAAACTCTTTGATAAGATACTTCTTTATTCAACGTTGTTTTAAGATTGTCCAAAACCGCTGATACCGTTGAATATTGACTCATGCCACTCGAAATAGCTATTCCACCGCTGTAAATTTCTACACGAGAAATCAATTTTTCGATTCCATTTGGCAAAGTTGTGATAACTAAATCAGGTTGGGTTGCGGCGTCCGTACAAGCTATGGCAGGATTGTTAGCACGACCTTTACAATGCATACTTAAACTTTTCAGATTACACAAAACATTAACTGGAAGATTCAAAGTTATAACACCGTAAGGATTTACTTCGGTCAAGTTTGTCGTTTCAAGACGAAAATATTGAGTACTATATCCACTTAGTTTTTGAAGTCCAAATGCAAGACTATACGGTAAAGACATTTTTTCTATAATATATATAATATAATTTTAATTCACATATTCTTTTAATTTCAAAGATAATGCATAATTTATGGACTGTTCAATTCCATTTTGGGAAACGGCGGTAGGAAGTAATCTTGCTTTTTTGTCCGTAAGTGTGATACGAAGAAATGTAAATTGTGATGCTTGAATGTCTATTGCAAAGTTTTCATCGTAATCTAAATAAGTAATAAATTGTTTAGTTAAATCTGAAGGTAGCAAAATTTTCCCTAAAATATCACCGGAAATAATAACATTTTCTTTTGAATTATTGGAAAGGTTAGTGCTTTCTAAATTGTTTGTTGGCAACGATGAAATTCTAAGATAAATAGCGTCATTTGTTTGCAAATTACCGGGAAATTTGGAAATAAATACTTCATTTACGGTTTCGATGTCAAACAAATCTTTAATCTGAGAAAAATCTGCTAAACCGGCAACTGATTTATTTGTTTGTCCGCCTAAGACTTGGTCTACATCATTGTATTTACCGGGAGAATTAAAAATATTATTTAATGCATTACCTAAATTACTCCCTGGCACTGCTTGAAAATCACCGGTTATTGAAAATGCAACAAATTTAATATCGGGAGCAAGTTTGCTAAGTGTAATCGTAAAACGTCCTGAAATTGCATTGTAAGTAACATCAACGCTATCAGCAGGCCTTGCAAACCCAAAGTTGGCGACAAGGACATCTAAGATAATTGTTTCTAAAATCGATTTTAAATCATTTAAATCTGTATAATTTCCATCAGGTATTCTACATTCATACAAATCATCAGAATTTATTTTAGCAATATAGAAAATTCCATTATATTCATTAATGGTATACCAAGTCTTTGCAGCCGAAAAACTGTTTACAATTATCTTCAATTTGTTTGTATTTTTATAGTTTGTTAATTGTGTTGGTATATTGATATTGATAATTCTGGAATCACCAAACGATGAAAGGTCTTCACTTGATAAATAAAGTGTACGTTCAGATATTACACTCATGACTATCTCTATTTATAATATCAATATAGTTTTTATTCATTTCAATATCTTCCTTTGAATCTCTATTCAATGGTAAAGGTAATTCAATGTTTCCATTATACATATCGTCATATAGTTTTGGTCTCTTGATATAATCATCAACAATCAATTCAATATGAAATGTGGATAAATCAGGGTACAAAATCTGAGCATTTTTTATTAAGTGTTCACGTTCCATAATTTACCAAAAGATTATTATTTTCATCTTTAATCATATTTTCATTGATGGATGTATACTTATTTGATTGTGATTTATCTATACTTCTATCAAATGATGTCATTCTTTGAGGACCTTTGTTTGATATATAATCAGCCAATAATCTTGCTTCTAAGGGTGCGTCGTCATGCAAGTAATTTTTGTCGATATCGAAATTCACTCCTAACAGTCCTAATGGATTCAAATCTTCTGAAATTCGATTGTTAAATTCATCACTTCCAACATTTTTTGATGAAAGATTTCTTGCGTCATTCAAAGCATTTCCGAACATCAACACATCGAGTCCGGTCCCTATAGTATTAAATGTAGATTTCAATAAATTGACCTTATTAACTTTGTTATTCTTTGGCATTTGAAAGAATTGTTTGAGATTATGCGGCGAAGTGATATATTGATACGGTGCTTTGAATAAATCATAAGGGTTCTTGTTTTCGAAGTAATGAAACAACTTTCTATTTGAATTTGATGGTATTTTCAAAGCTCCCGCAGTTGCCCAATCAGTTACAACTCGATGAATATTTTGTGGTGAATTACCATTGACCTTTGGGGTGAATACATGTGAGAGAAATGGATTGAAGGTCGTTGATTGAACATTGAATTTCTCACCGACATGAATGGATTTCGCACCGCCCAAAGATGTCCCTAACAATTCAATGTCATGATTAGGATACTTTTTCAATGTGTCTAAATATACCTTTTCAGCTCTTAAAAATGAATCTCGTGTTTCATGTTTACCGTTAATCACCGAAAATATGTCCGCTTTATCTTCATTTAGGTAGGATGGATTTGACGACGCACCGTGATATGCAATATGTATTTGATTATTTCCATTATTGAGTACTACGGCGTCATAATTTGAAAGCTCCGGGTCGATATTGAATCGATTGTTGAGAATATCTTTATTCAATTGTCTTTGAGCGGTTACATAGGTGTTATGCTCATAACCGCCCGGAAATAACAAATCAGATTGATAATTTCTTGAACCGAGATAAGAAGATATTCCGACATGATATGCTTTTTCCCTAAGACTATTTGAAAATGATTGTTGAATTTGTGACGGTTGTAAGTCACCTAATTGTTTGAACAAGCTATTTATTTGAACTCTATATCGTTTCTTTTCACTTTCATTTGACTCATATCTTTTATTCAAATCTGAAACTGAATTAGGAATATCCATGTTATTAGGAAAACTGGATATCTTACTTGATGAATTCAGCACTTTGTTATTGCAAAAATTATTCAATGGTGAGCACAAAGACCCTTGCATACTAATATAATAACATAGACTATATAAATGACTTGTAAGTATTCAATATCTCAATACACTAAAGATAAAGCAAACAAATTAAATGTATATGTCAAGATATCAACAAATAAAGATAAGAAGATTGATGTGTTTGATAAGAATACTGATAGAAAATTAGCGACTGTCGGTGCGTGCGGTATGATGGATTATCCATCTTATATTAAGTTAAAAGGTATTAAATATGCTAACCAAAGGAGGAAATTATTTAAGTTAAGACACAATAAATACCGAAATAAGATAGGGACAAATAGTTATTTCGCTGATAAGTTGTTGTGGTAAAGTTTTAGTCGGCAAATTCTATTTCTACTTTTGTAGGAGTGGTGTGCAAGTCATTAATTCCTTTTCTACAACTAATGCATGTGAAAGGAAAGTTTTTTTGATGCTTTACAAACTCAGGCGTTAATGCTTGCCTCCCTTCTTCAAAGGCTAAACAATTAATGCAACATATCCTGCCGCACTCAATGCACCTAGTGCAAACCGGTTGCTGTTCTGTCGGTTCCATGTGCCTCAAGTCGATAGTTATTTGTGAGCCTGTAAACACAATAATCATTATTAAGTATATTATAATATTATTTGCAAGAAAACAAGTCACACAATAGAATACAAATATAAGAAAACACTTATTATATATTGCACAGCCCAATTATTTCAAGGCTGGTAAGTTCAAAACTAAAACAGTCAATAAGTTATGGCCTACGTTGGAACCTATTTTGTCCGTTGAGCATATTTGCAAAAAATACAAAGGCCAAGGTGAGGCCGAAAATGACTTGCGTGAAGAAAATTGCAACAAGCTCGGCTGAATAGTTGGTTACGAACCAAAGCACTTTGGTGGTTCCCACACAAAAGGGGTTCACCGAGTTAAAGGTCTTTGAACATTGCAAGAATAGGTGTGCCTGCTGAGTGAGAGATATGATTATTCCAAAATATATCATTGCAAAGACTCCGAATAGAAATATCTTGGCGAAAATTCCCTGAGTGTGCAGCCAATGGGCCAACCACCCTGCGTCCGATTCAGGGTTGGCATTGCTGTTAGCAAACGTTGTAGCCAGTTCAAAATCCCCAACCCCATACTTGTGTGCGTTGCCCCAATGGTGCTTTTTCATAAAACCTTTCGAACTTGCAATTGAATACAAAAAATAAACGCCTGAAACAGGCTTTCCTCGAAACAGCCCTCTCATGGCCCACACATCGGTAACCTTATTTAGATATCTTTGTTCAAAGGGTTTACCAAAAGGGTCTCTTTTAATTGGTGTACCCCGAGGTGAAAGCAAAATATCACCTTCAGTGGGAGGAGGTGCAGCAGCAGCGGGGACGTTGTCAGCCATGTTCCTATTCATCCCGCCCGCAAACCCTTGTATTTAACACAAACTGTCTTGAGAGCTTTCATACACACTTTCACAGTGACTGTCGTCGTCCGATCTTTCGCTCAACTCACACGTACAGTAATCACTCAGTAATAAGAAAACCCGCCAATAAGAAAGTAGCCAGCTTTTTTGATTTCTTCCCAATATTTAACACATATATAACACTCCATATTTAAAATCTCTATATAAATAAGAAAGTTGCTAGGCTGACCTAAAATTCCTGTTTTCTTAAAATCGAGTGTTTACTGTACTGACTTTCTTCAGCAACTTACGGTGCTGTTCAGTTATGTGTTTTGCATTGCCTTTCCATTTTTTCAGTTCCTCGACTAGCTTGCTATTTTCGAGTTCTTTCTCAGCGATTTCAAACATTAGTTTTTCATTGCCCACACTCAAAGCAGCCTTCTCCTCACACGTTTCAGACAGTTCGGATTGTAAGTCAGCCACTTGTTTGTTCAAAATACCATTAACAGAACTCACGTGCTCAAACTTTTTTTCTAAGTTTAAATACTTTGACTCAAGTTCTTGAAACTCGCATTCTAACTTGGTGAAAATAGCGACTGACTGGCTGATGGCTTCAGACTTTGTCGTTTCCGCAGAGTCGGATCTTTCTAAAGTCGGTTGGATAGCCATGTCTGACAACGTAGTAGTAAGCTCCTCAACTGGAACACATCGTTCAAAGTGAGACAACCTTTTCGTGGGTTTGCGACGTACAGGCTCATCCCCAAAATACGTTACAGCCGGCGATTGTAAGGGAACATCCCTTAGAATACTTTTCACAGTCTCAACCGACGGACTTTCAGTGACACGTAACGTTTCTGAGTCTCTCAGTTCTTGGGCAATCTTTTCAAGTTCAAAAGCAAAGAATTTTGCAGCGTTTGCATCGCTGCTTCGGTCTTTCTCAGCCAGCTGTAAAGCAACCCGGTGTGCAAACATAGAAGCAATTTGGTCTGCGGACTCGTCAGACACGCGTATGTATTCGTTAATAACGGAACCCATTACTTCAGAGTACCGTTCCCCAAAGGCGTCTTGAAACTGTGACCAATGATGCCTACAGCCTAAGGAAAGTGTTTCAAGTTCGCATTGAATATTGTCAAGGTTTTTCCAGCCATACTTTTTTAGTTTACTCTGGTTAATTCCGCAGCAACGCGTGCCGCGGCCTCTCTCACGTAAAGGTTCTGGCGGGGCATCGGTGGTTGTGTGAACGCTGTAAAGAACAGATCCGTCTTTTCCCAAGCGAAAGACTCCGGACACACGTGGCTTTTCAGGTGTTTTTTCGGCGGTAGAATGTGGGAGCATGTAAAAAATGCCAAGCAATATTATTGAGGGAATCATACCTGTTTAAAAACGAGCTTGAAAGTGTGTGGGTTGCTTGCGGGTTGCTTACGGCTTGATTACGGCTTACGGCTTGCTTACGGCTTAAATCGGAAATCCACTGTCTCTTCCTGTGCAGAAAAAGGAAAATCAAAATTAAATCGTAAATTCAAAAGTAAAATTCAGATTTAAAATAAATTTTAAGTCGTAAGCAAGCCGTAAGCCGTAATCAAGCCGTAAATAAGCCGTAAACAAATAATAAATTATTAAATTAAATTCAAAAAAATACTTTATATACGTAGAATTTCGCAAGGAATCCATTTCTGAAGTCAGATTTGTAAAAATCAAAACAGAATTACCAAAATTTAAGTTACACATTTCGCGCGAAAAAGTAACTCAAAACGCACTTAGAAAAAATGAGCTTTTTATGTTCGCAAACATACTATAAACAAAAATTTCGCAAGGAATTCGATTCTGAAGTCAAATTTAGGAATCTATTCTGAATTTTCGATGTTTTCTTTAGCTATTTCGAAGTACTTCTTATCAATTTCAATACCTATATAGTTTCTTTTGAGATTTTTACATGCCAAACCTGAATTTCCAACACCCATACAACAATCTAATACATTATCGTAAGGATTCGAGTAAGATTTGATTATCCATTCGAACAAATCGTACGGTTTACTACAAGGATGTTTACTTTTGTAGTTTCCATTCGAAAATTTGATTACACTTCTTGGATACCTTTTTCCATCTTTACAAATGGTTGGTGTTCTATCGGTGTAATGAGTGTATAATTCAGTCCGAGGACCTTGACCTTGTCTTATATAAGGTTTGTGACCTTCAATCATTATTGGATTATATGTTGGTAAATGTTTGTAAAAGACATATATCATTTCATGACTTCTCAAAGGCATTTGATTTGCATGATAAAAGCCTAATGACATTGTTTTCTCATATACGATATCATATCGAAACATCTTCTTATTACTTTCAATAATGGTATGTCCAAATTTAGTGGTAGTAGTAAAGATATAGGCTGAATGTCTTTTACCTATTCTCTTCAATTCAATCCACAATTTATCTAAATCGAAAGGAATTTTATCCCAAGAACAATTTGTTTGATTGTATGGTAAATCACAAATGAAAAGGTCTATTGAATTTCTTGGAATATTTGGCAAAATGTTAAAACAATCATTGTTGTGCAAATTCAACATAGTATTAGTTTCTAAAAAATAAAAAATTAATAAAATAAACATATATGAAAATATTAGAACTTTTTTGCGGTACAAAATCATTTTCAAAAGCATTAATTAGAATCTACCCAAGTTGTGAGATTATAACATTAGACATTCTTGAAAAATATAATCCAACAATACAATGTGATATTCTTCAATGGAACTATAAAAACAGATATGTCCCAAAATCATTTGATATAATATGGGCAAGTCCACCGTGCACGGAGTATTCCAAAGCACACCGACGCAAACCAAGAGATTTGGTGTTAGCGGACACTATTGTGAAACGCACACTTGAAATTATTGATTTTTTCAACCGACATATTGGTATATTGAAAACCCGGCTGACGGTGGATTGTTGCAACATAGAGAATTTATGAAACCTTTAGAAATATACAAACACACATGTTGTTATTGTAAATATGGATTTCAATATAGAAAAATGACAAACATATGGACAAACAAAGAACATCTAAATCTAGAAGTATGTAACAAATATACTCCATGTGATATCAAACAACAATATGGCAAACACATGTATACCGCTCAACGCACACAATCATCAAATTCCAAAGACAATATAGGAATAAGTAATGCATATGTTATTCCACAGTTGTTAATAATAGATTTAATCAAAGATTTGAATTAGTTTCTTTTAAAAAAATAATAAACAAACTATACATATATCTTTAATGAAGATTGTAAAAGTGAAAGATATGAACATTGATGTGCCAAATGGAAGTGCTTTCAATATCAAAACCGGACCGAACATGTTAAAAGCTCATCAAAATTCAATTTTCATAGGCAAAAGAGGAAGCGGGAAATCAGTTGCGGTGACTAACTATCTTAAAATGTTGAAAAAAGAAGGGTCATTACATCGAATATTTGTAATAAGTCCTACATTTAATTCAAACAAAAAATTAATGAAATCATTAGATATCGACTCCGAAGATGTGTACGAACCCGACGATGGTGCAAATGTTATCAATGATATTATTCAAAAAGCCGAAGAAGAAAGAGATACATATTTGAAATATCATGAAGACTTGAAAAAATGGAATTTGTTGATGGAAAAATTAAATAATAGAAATATCTTTATCGATGATATCGACCCAGAATTATTGTTAGAATTTTTGACATCAGACGGTTTCGAAAAACCCGTCCATAAATATAATGGTGAACGACCTATATTGGCTGTTTTTGTCGATGATTGTCAATCAACGAATTTGTTTCGAACTCCTAAATTTCTGAATTTTATCACAAGACATCGACATATAGCTGATTTTGAAACCGGTGGGGCGTTAGGCGTATCATGCTTTATTTGCATTCAGAATTTCAAATCTCAGTTTGGAGGCTGTCCAAGAGCGGTGAAGAATAATGCAACTTCTTTAGGAGTATTTAAAATGAAAGACAAGAAAGAATTACAAGAAATATTTGAATCATGTTCCGGAGAAATCGATGAAAAGACTTTCTATGAAGTATATGCACATGCTATCAATGAACCACATTCATTTCTATTAATCGATTTACATAAGAAAGACAATCATCCATCGATGTTTCGAAAACGATTTGATGAATTCATAATTCCTGAAAAAATAAATCATAACTTATGAAGAAAACATCTTGTGAACGGTGTATAGCTATTTCAAAAAGTAGTGGAAATCAATGTAGAAACATGACTTGTAAATATAGTCCTTATTGTTATGTTCATAGAGTAGTAGATATAAAGGAAAGTAGTATTCCAAATTCAGGTCTTGGAGTATATGCCAAAGAAGACTT
Organism: Cymbomonas tetramitiformis; assembly: GCA_001247695.2. Lineage (NCBI taxonomy): Eukaryota > Viridiplantae > Chlorophyta > Pyramimonadophyceae > Pyramimonadales > Pyramimonadaceae > Cymbomonas > Cymbomonas tetramitiformis. Next base: position 38,387 of record LGRX02033733.1, on the reverse strand, counting down.
GAAAAAAGATAAGTTAGTTGGTCGATACACCGTCGGCACGCAACGATTGACAATGAATGAATTACCTCCATTGAATCGAAGAACACATATTTGGAAAAAGAATAATAATCTGTTTTATGATGCATCGAAAACAAATTCAGTTGCCGGTAAGTTCAATGATTGTACCCCTCAAAGTGCCAAAAGAATCAAATGCAAAAATTATGCTAAAATAAATTCCGTAGGAAATGTTCGATTAACATCAAATGTAAAAAAGAATCAAGAGATATTTGTTTCTTATGGGAAAGACTATTGGAAAGATAAATGATACAAATATTCTTTTAAAATTCTGGAAATAATGATTTGAATGTTTTATGAAAATGAGGGTCTAAATTCAAAACGTCATGATAAGTCGGAGGGACCGCGTTTGGCTTTTCTTCGGTTTTTAAAACTTTGTCTTTCTTTTTTGTTTTTTTAATAATTACTTGAGGTTGATGTTCATCGTCACTAGAACTACTTTCGGTATCAGATTCCACAACAATTATAGGCTTCTTTTTTGATTTTCTAACATATTTCTGGTCAATGATTTTCGATTCTGATTTATTTTCTATTTTTTCAGTATTTTCAGGTTCTTTTATCGATGATTTAATTTTATTTTGTGCAGCCTCTAATTCTTTCTTATTTTCTATTTCCTTTGCAAGTTTGATATCCTTTTTCGCTTCAGAATTTCTTTTTCTTGTTTCCATAGCTTTCAGTCTAGCAACTTTTAATCGTTCTAAAATTGTCTCATCAGTGATTTTTTCACCCTTTTTAAAACCCATATTAGAATACACAAGAAAATAATTTTCTAATCATTACTAATGTTTTCTATTGATGTATATTAGATAAAATATATATGTTAAAGATATATATACAATGTTTGAAATTAATACTTGTGATGTTTTTCAATTTGGTACAATCATTGTAGCTTTAATTCACGCTATAGGATATAATATGAGACGGTCAAGGTGTAAACAATTAGATTGTCTTTGTATCAAATGTGAAAGAGATATAATGAATTCAAAAGAACTGAGTATTGATAAAAATGTGTTAGAATCTGCTTAAAGATTATAAGTTCTATATTATAACAATGAGTGAAATTAATACACATTCTCCTAAGTATACGAAGGTTACTTCCAAGAATGGTAAAGTATACTATAAAAAACCCTTAGACATGAATAGAAGGGATAAAGGAAAATACTATCAAGCCAACAAACCATTGTTACAAAAGAATCTAACCTTAGACCGAATTTTAATAAATAAAAATGTCGGTATTTCTACGATGGAAAAGCATGGTATTGATAAAGTAAAAATTGTTGAAATATTCTCCAATAAAATTAAAGAAAATCCTGAAGACTTTGAAAAATACATGGAAATTCAAAACAAATTTTTGGAAAGGTTAAATGTAACAAAATCCACCTAAAGAATTCGTTACTATTCCGTAATAAGAAATATATTGTATAATAATAATGCCACCTAAAAAGTCAAATGACAAAGATGGTAAAAATGATAAAGATGATAAAGGCAAAGCTCCATTGACTAAATCAAAGAGAACCAATCTTAAAAAAGTTAAAAACCATAGGGTTGGAATTTTAGGGGCATCAAGTTCAAGACAATTGACAAAGGAACAATGGATTAAATTAAATCAAATTGAAAATAAAAAAGTAAATAAGGAATTTACCAAAGAAAATAAAACACAAAAAATACAATCTGAAATTAAAGATTTTGAAACAAAAAATGAAAAAATACAAGACCTTGATTTGTTTACTCGACAAGAATATGAAGAACAATTTACGGATAAAGATGTTACAAAAGATTTTGTTGATAAAGGTGGAAATTCCGGAGTAAGCATGAAAATTAAATTTAATAGATTTATTAGTAAACCTTTGAAATATTGGATGAATTTAATTAATAAAAAAATAGACCAAGCTTCGGAAGATGTAAAACACTTTCAATTTGGTGTAAATTTCCAAGATGGTTCTTCAGAATTTTTAAGTGCAAAAAACGAAATGGAATTTTATAAAAAATTAGAAGGAATGATTCAGTCTGGAGATGATAGAGGGGCTGTGAATTTTATTACGATTTCTTTATTAAATTTCAAAAAAATTAATGGAAAAGGCCAACCATTGTCGGTGCCAAAATCTGTGGAAGAATTGAAGCAAAAGAAAAGTTGCATTACAATTAAGGATGAACAATGTTTTGCAAAATCTTGCATTATTATGAATTACAAAGATAAAAAAGACAATGAAGAAATAACTTACAAAATTTACAATCATATTTGCAACAATCATAGAAATCGTTTAACAAGAGAAGCAATAATTTTAATGAAAGAATTAGAATTTAATGCTGAAGACGGTATAGGTTTTGATGACATTCATGTCTTTGAAGAAAAATTCAACAAAAATATTACAATTCATGGAATGACTGATTTGGGTTGTACAATAATGTATCCGCCAAGTAAAGAAGGTTTGCCCGACAGACCGGAATGGAATTTTGTTTATTATCATTTAAATTCAAGTATTGGACACTACGAACCAATAACGAAAATTGAAGCTTTTTATGGAATAGCTGACCGGCCAAGATGTTTTAAATGTAAAAGTAAATTGTGTGATTTTTCTAAAAAAGGAATAAAACCATTTATTGATTGGAAGAAAGCCATACATTGTGAAGATTGTAATATAAAATTTCCAAATCAGAAATGTTATGATTTACACAAAAAAGGGACAGCTTGTCAACATTTCCATAGGTGCAAAGGTGAGTGTAAAAAGATTTACGATATAAGAAAAGAACAAGAACACATTTGTGGACATGAATTTTGTCCAAATTGTAAACTATATTGTGACATGAGAGAGCATCAATGTTACATTACACCAAAGAAACCAAAAGATGTTGTGGATGAAAGTAAAATAGGATTTTTTGATTTCGAAGCATACAATGAAACAAAGCACGAAGTGAATCTGAGTGTGACACAATATTCTAATGGAGAGGAATTTATTCACAACAATATTGGAGAAGCTTGCAAATTTTTATTTTCAAACAAACATAAAGGGTTTACTTTTATAGCACATAATGGTAGTAAGTATGATTATGTACTTATCATAGAATACATAATGACAACAATGGATGAAATTCCTGAAACGGTACAAAATGGTGGTAAAATAATGTATCTAAAATATCAAAACGTGACATTAATGGACAGCTACCTACATTTAACAAATCCATTAAGTAAATTCTCAGAAATATTTGATTTGAAAGGCGAAAAGAAGGGCTATTTTCCACACAAATTCAATACTCATGAAAATCAAAATTATGTAGGCGAAATTCCCGATATATCATTTTATGGTTATAATCAAATGAAAGAGGATAGCCGAAATGAATTTTTGGAGTGGCATGAACAAATGACAACCGATAAATATATATTTAATATGCAAAAAGAAATATTAGATTATTGTCAAAGTGATGTAAGAATATTACGATTAGGATGGATGAAATATAGAGAATTAATTTTGGATTTAACAAATAAAGAAATTGACCCAACAGCCTATTTAACTATTGCTTCTTTAACACAAACAATCCATAGATATTTACATATGCCCGAAAATTCCATAGCTATTCTAAATAGTGTCATTAAAGGGAAACAACAATCGAGAGTAGGTGACATTTGGTTGGAATATGTAAAACATACAAATAAAATTGATAATTTAATCAAAGAATATAAAATTCCTCATTTCCATTTTAAAAACAATGAAAGGCACAAATATGTCGATGGTTATGACCCTGAAACAAATACTATATATGAATTTCTTGGAGATTATTGGCATGGAAATCCAAAAACAAATGGTAAGAATATGTTTAGAAAGAATTATGCAACAAATAAAACATTTTATCAACTGTATGAAGAGACTAAAAAAAGATTGGAAAAAATTCAAAGTCTTGGATACAACATAGAAATTATGTGGGAAAGTGATTTTAAAGAATTACAAAAAAATGACCAAAATGTTATCGATTTCGTAAATAGTTATAACACACCTATAGTGTTCAGAGATGCATTATTTGGTGGGAGAACAGACCCTAAAAGATTGTATTATAAATGTAAAAAAGGAGAAACCATTAGGTATGTAGATTTCACAAGCTTGTATCCTTATGTCTTGAAATATTGTAAATTTCCATTAGGTCATCCTACAAAAATATATCAAGAAATTGATTTGAAAGGAGTCACTGATATTGAACAATTCTTTGGAGTTATAAAATGCACCATAATTCCACCAAATGATTTGGAAATGGCAGTATTACCATTGAGGACCTTGGGACAGTCTAAAATGGAGAAATTGACATTTCCTTTGACAAAAATGACTGGAACGTGGTGCACCGAAGAAGTAAAATTAGCTTTAAAAAAAAGATATACAATTGAAAAAATACATCAGATTGTCCACTGGGAAAATACATCTTATACTATTTTTGAAAGTTTTATTAATACTTTTTTAAAAATAAAACAAGAGGCAAACGATTATCCTGAGTGGGTACAAAGCGAAAAAGACAAGGATGTGTATATTAAAAAATATTTTGAAAAGGAAGGTATATTATTAGAAAAAGATAAAATAAATAAAAATGAAGGATTGAGAACCATTGCAAAATTATTTCTAAACAATCTGTGGGGAAGATATTGTTTAAAATCAGATAAAAGACAAAACAAATTCATGAATAGTGCTGAGGTGTATGATATTCTATCAGATTCAAGAAATGACAATGTTCTCATTCAGCCAATAAAAAACAAAAATGGTGATGTTAAATACCAAGTTGGTTTTAATTTATTAAGTGAATATTCTGAAACAAACTGTACCGTCAACGAAATTATTGGAGTATTTACAACGGCACACGCCAGAATAAAATTGTACAATTTAATGGACGATGTAGGATTCGACAAAGTTTTATATCACGATACCGACTCAGTGGTATACATTGAAGATGCACCAAATAAACACGTACTCAACATTATGGACGATGTAGGATTTGGTAAAGTTCTATCTCATGATATTGACTCGGTGATATACATCGAAAATGAAACAAATGGACAAGTATACAAAGAACAACTTGGTGATTACTTAGGAGAATTAACGGACGAGCTATACAATGCGGATAAGAAAAAGAAATATAAAACATGCATCGAATTTGTAGCAACGGCACCTAAATCATATTCATTAAAATTTGTTGATGGAACAACGAAGACTAAGGTAAAAGGATTTCCATTAAATTATGAAAATTCTCAAAGTATCAATCATGAAGAAATTAAAGATATCATTTTATACAATCACGGAAAAATTGTGGAATTAAAATACGACGTTCTTAGAAAACCAAGAAAAATTGATGAAAACAAACATTATGCAGCTCTTGGTATAGAAACAAGAAGCGAAACGAAATCATTTTCATTAAATTATGATAAAGGATATATTCAGTGGAAAACATTTAATATTCTACCCTGGGGACATAAAGATATTCCATTATAATAATGAGTAAGTCAATCACTGAAAAACAAATACAAGACTTTTATTTAGACCCCGAATTTGGATTAAGTGCTGTATCACCATTCACGGCCAAATTAAAATCTCTTGGCTATAAAGTCACACAAAAACAAGTCAAGGAAGCCATAGAAAAAACTGAAGTCAATCAAACCTTTTCTCAAAAAAAGAAAATCAATAGAAAAGAGTTATTTCCTATTTACGGTAAAGACCCTAACAAGAATTATGTTCAATCTGATTTAGCATTTATTCCTGAATTCAAAAAACAAAATAGAGGTTACTCCGTTATATTGACGGCTATTAATATCAATACACGAAAGGCCTATGCATATCCATTAAAATCAAAAACTGTTAAAGATAAAAATAACAAAAACATTGATTCTGCTGAAGGAATAATTCCTGCTTTTAAAAAGTTAATAAAAGATTCAAAAATGAATGTATTGACTACGGACAATGGTGTAGAATTTACAAATAAATCTATAAAAAAATTATTAAAGGACAACAATATTGAGCATTATTTAAATGAAACTGAAGACCATACTACTATGGGTATGGTAGAAAGATTTAATAGAACATTAAAATTGAAATTCAAAAAGATAGAAGAAAGTAAAGACACCGTAAACTGGATTGATTATTTGGATTCTGTTGTCAAAAATTATAATAGTACACAAAATTCTGCAAATATTGATAAATCAACTCCTGATAATATGAACCTAACAAAGACCATCAGAAATATTTTATTGAAAAGGAATAAATTGACTAAGCTTCTTGAAAAAATAGATATAAAACCGGGTGATAAAGTTAGGATTAAAATTAAAACTAAAACGTTTGATAAAGAATCTCAACGATGGTCGACAAAAATATATAAAGTAAAATCTATGAAAGGATTGAGTTATATCATCGAAGACGGTAAACAAACTTTGGCACGTCGATATAAACCACGCGAATTATTGGAAATTAAAGGTAGCACGTCTAATAAAAAATCTGACGAACCCACAGTTTCTGAATTAGTTTCTAAACAAAATAAAAAAGAAAGAACTCTTAGGAAAGAAGGTGTCTCATCTTCTAATCGAATATCTAAAAGGACAAGAAGTCAAAATAAAAATAATAAAGATAATGAAACGGAAATTGATTTACGATGATTTTTATCGATTGTATTATATATATTGTTATGGTAAGAGCTAATCAAACACATGCTCAACGAAGGCTGAATAATAATGTTTATTGTGGATATAAAGACCCTGCACCTTTAGGTCGTCCGCTTGGAAATAAAATTCAATGTAAAGCTCGTCATCAATTAAGGCGGTATGGAAGAATTTTAAGACCACCTCATCCAGCGGATAGACAACAAAATAGACGAAACAATTAATATATATGTAATATTATAAAATATATGAGAAAGATATTGACTGATGATATTGTCAAACAATATTGTCTAAACGAATTAGGCTTTAGAAATGCTGCATCTAATAAATCAATATTTCATGGATACTCTAAATTAGCTTCTAACAATTATGCTATGACCGCTCCTTCTCAAAATAGTGTTGAATTCTATACTTCTATTTCCCAAAGTCCTTTGATAAATTCAGTTGATTTGATTCGAAATTTAAAAAGTGATGTCAATGTTTTTGTTCCAGAAAAATATACAAGAGCGGACAATTTACAAAGGTTTGCTGATTTAAGTGAATCTGATGTAGAAACTCCAAGAAGTTATGTATCACCTGCTTCAGAACATGATGACGATGTCAAATATTTAGAAAGTTTGTCACCAACTCCAATAAATCAAGAAGAATCTGGACCATAAAAAAGAATGACAGTAAATCCTTTGGTAAGACAAGCATTATTTAATTCAGCTCATAAAGGTTCACCTAGCCCTAGCCCTGCACGTTTAGATGATGATGATGACGATGATGATATTAGTGGTGTGGAAATTATAGAAGAAGAAGCAAGTCCACAAATGTATACAAGAGGACAACGTGCAAGTAGAGCTAATCAACCATAAAAATATATATATTAATATATACACATTTATGACTCGTGCTGAATGGAACGAAACATTAAAAAAATGTGCCAAAGAATATCATTCAAAAAAAGGCACGAAACCTCGTAAAAAATATTCCAAAAAGAAAAAGTTAATTAAATCTGCAAATATACAATCACCACAAGTGACATCACGACCTATTGCAAATTTACCAACAAATAATAACAATCGAGGACCTGCAAGATTTCCTTTTAATTTAATTGTGTAAATTTCTTCGGTTTTTCAGGGGGACAAAAAACCTCGAAAAAATAAAATCCACTTAAAGAGTGTAACTAAGTAGTGTAAACAAAGCAAGATGAATACTATTGACAACAAACATTGTTGCATTTGTCTTGAGTCTTTTGAACACAAATCTTATGATACATTCAACTTTATTTGTCAAGTTTGCAACGAAGGTACAATATGTGATGAATGTTCGGATGAAATGAAAAATCAAACGTGTTGTGGAGTTGTAGAATGTCCAATATGTCGTTCAGAAAATTGGAAATTTCAATTTAGCTCAGATGTGATGGAGTTTTACTTGTGTGACCAAGTAAATTTGGATGGTGGTTCTGAATGTGAGAGAAACTCGGCTTTGAATTTTATGAGAAAAGTATATCATGGTGAAGAAATATATAACTATATTGATGTAAATATAAGAAGGAGCTATAAAGATGAATGGAAATTTGCAATCGAACTTAGAAACTTTGATGACTCTTTCTATTCAGAAATTAAGTTGTCATTTGAAGATACAAAATTGAAACAAATAAAAGAAGAAAAACTCTTACAAAAAAGAATTAAATGTATGCAAAAAGAATTTTTTGAAAATATGGACGAAAATTGTATTCATACTCCTGCTTTAAATATAGCAAGAAAAAATAGAATTGGTGAAGATTGTTACAATTATTTAACGGTCAAAATATGTGATGATGGTAATATAACAATTTGCAATGTAGATAATTATATTCAAATGACAATGTTTAGTCAAGAAATGAACAATGAATATTGTAAAGAAATTTTAGAGTTAATGGAACGTAGGTATTCAATTACAAGGTATCAAATGATTTAAGAACAATTAACATATAACTTATTGAAAACTTAATCAATATTTACTTTTCATTTACTTATAAGTTTTAATCTTTATCTTTTATATTTTGTTTTTATTTTACATTTATTATTTTTATTTTTATTGTAGATTTATTTATTTATTTTTTATTGTATACATATTTAATCACGTAATTTATTCTCAATTTATTACGTAATTATTTCTTGTATTTATTATTTAGTTATTTTGTGGGGGGGCTATAATCGGTACTTAACTACTTACGCTGCAGCACGTTTGGGTAGGGTCGCGGAGAAAATGCGACGTCACAGATACGGAACGAGCGGTCGAGCCATGCGAGCGAGGGGCAAGGGAAGATGTCGTCGAAGTCAAAGGTGCCAAGGTCACCAGCCCAAAACACGGTAGCAGGCGGGATCAAAGCGTGCAGGAAACCGTGAATGGACATTGCGACGACGAAACCCGATCAAAGCCGGTACCCCATAGCTGCGGCTCAAAGTCGCTCACCGCAAGCTGCTCATCTCATAACTGTCGCTGATACCCAAACGCGCAAACGCGCACCACCTCTCCGAGCGGCCGTTTAGCCAATCATGGCCAAACTAGCAAGTGGAATAAAGCGTGGATGGGGCCACGACCTACCGGAATATCCTAGTTCACTAGATATCAGAGGGTCCCGAACTGTGTGGATAAACTCTCATAAGATAAATAAACCCTAAGCTAGATATACCCGGAACGGTCTCGCAACGGTCTCGGAAACTAGCCTACCTGTGACACAGCGTGTGTCACAGCACGAACCTATAGATCAGTCAGCAGTCCATTGTTGGTCCTAGGGGTCTGTCATAGGGGCCTGCCTGTCAGGGCTGCCTATACAGATTCCAGCAGATCGTGCCTTCCTTCAAACTCGTGCGTAAGTCACCGTGCATGCTGCTCAATGCCGAGAAAGCCCGCTCGATACCTGCCGTGGAAGCAGGAACAGCTAGGAACTGACGTGCCATGCGAGCCAGGTTGGGAAGCTCGGAAAGGTGAGCCTTCCACCACACCATAGGATCTACATCTGGCTTGGCATCAGGGAAGGCAACGTATTTCCTCGATTCATCCATCTCCTCTGACTCAGATTGAGCAGGATCCGACCTGGTCGCGAAGGGTGTCACGACCTGGTCATGACACCCTTCCCACCCAGTGTTCATTAGGCTTTATCATATATCGATGCATTCTGATATGCTAATCCCACGATCGGTATCGATCGATTCCGATATGTAGCAAACCGGTGATTGATCGATACTGATATATGTCACGTTATGATCGATCGATATCGATATTCCTCACGACCGTATCGATCGATACTGATGTTTCCGATATGTGTGCAAAACCATATCGATCGATACCGATATTCCCGATATATCGATATATCGGAATATCGGCACAACCGATTAGGTGCCTTGGTTTGGTTCCAATCAGTTTTCAAGTAGAAACAAGCGAAAAAATCACAAAATATATCGCGATATTTTGCGAAATATCGCAAAACTTGGTGGTGAGATATCGATATGAACTATACATGCTCATATCGATATCTCGAGACGTAAATACGCCAAAACGCCATCGATACGATATGATATCAAGTAAACGATATCGATACGATACGATGAAAATAAAAATATATGTCGATACGATATGATATCCGCGAAAAGTTATCGATACGATATGATATCTCGATATCTCGATATATCGCGTTATCGAGTTATCGATACCTAGCCTTGAAGTCATTCCCGTTCAATCTGTTGTGATTAGTTTGCCCTTTACTGTGATCTACTTGCAACCTAAGTTGCTGAGATATCGATATATCGACCTGATTTTGAGTTGTTATCGTTATCAAAATCGATTATCGATAGTAGGATTTTTTAACTATTGATCGATAACAATTCACCTAGTTACTCATATCGATCGATAGCGATTTACCTAGTTACTCATATCGGTCGATAATTATCAGTTCAACCTCTTAGCCGGTAACGCTATTTCCGGCCAAAAATGCATGTTTTGTGTGGGAAGCGGGTGTGGTGCTCACATACATAAGCATGCCACGGTGATTATATATGTTTTCGACACCTATCGCAACTACAAATTGAGCTATTGTATGAACATCTATGGCATATATATCGTGAGATATACCGATTATACAAGCAAAACTTCTCCAAATTTTAGCAATCGATTTTACGCAAAAGCGATTCTTGGTCGCCTAAGGTCTCTTAACACCTTAAGGGCGAATTGCCATACTGCTCATACTGATCCTGTTTTCTAGGAACTTATTTTCACGTTTTCGGCAATAACTCAAGTTCTAGACATCCATTTGCCACGATTCTTCGCATATCTTATATTGCGGAACTAGGTGGATGATATGACACTTCATTATCACTCGCACCGTATGTGCACACATGAATATATGTGACCCATCATCACCATACTTAAGGAAATTCTGTTGAACAACTGTTGGGGGCATTTTTGGGCATGCGCCATGAACATGCCACCACTATTGACTTGATGTTATGAGTGGGCGATGACGTATCATGGTGTATACCAATGGGGGGAAATACCATATCCTTGATTTGAAGCCTTTAGAGCACTCTCCATAGAGTACGCTTTTGTCACCTGGCAGCAGAACACCCCTGCACTTTCCACAAAGTCCTCCACTCGATAAACCGAGTTTGGTGGGCATTGAAGGGTTGAGGGACCTCGCCCAAGTCCCCAATATGGACACTAATACTTCATAAATATCCAATAGTTGACTCTACCGTGGTAGTTATGGATGTTTCCGCCCTCATACTGATCCCATACTGCTAAAAACGAATTCGCCCTTACGGTGTTAAGCGGTTGCCGTTAGTACGATGCTATCGGCCTTGGCCATGTTTAAACTTTTGTCAGTCATATGTTGAGTTAAATGTGCCTACATCTCGATATACGTGGCCTTCTTACGAAAAAAACATGAAAAAACATGCGATTCTTCAATGTTTTTCATACTTAAGCAATGTTTTCCATACTTAAGCGATCAGTCTGCGTGTATTTCACATATAAGCGAGGATGTATAGCCCTTAGCACTCATATATCGATATGTGATGGTTGAATGTGGCATACCCTGAACATATATGGTCATGCACATTCATATCAATGTCAAAGTTGTCTAAATCATGCAGATTTGAGCCGATTTCCGTTTCAAAATTGGCTATAAAAAGCATTATTGTCGGTTCAAATTGTTATGAATATGATAAGAGTGTATGTGTATCCCATACAAATGTGCCATGGAGTGATGCATGCATGCTCACTATGCACACATACCCTAGGTTGCATCATGTCCGGAGTTCGTCTAACCCGTTTTGGTGAGCACACGTGCATGCGAAACCAAAAGGACCGCGGGTGGTTTGTTACGATATCGTAACGGCTACCGGCTAAGAGGTTAAAATTATCAATTGTTCAGATATCATATATATCGATATCATTTTTACAATTACTCAAAGTTATCGATGGCAAAAAAAACCGCCGACACCGTCCCTTGGTCTATTGTCCCGGGCTTAGATCCTTGGTCAAATCGGTCCACCAGTCACCAGTGCCCTAAACCCTTAACCTTACATATGGAAAGAGAGTTTCAAGGCGATTTCAAGTTTCGCATGCGGATTGTGGAATATGTTTTTCCCCACCTGCACGATATATCGTGCCCCACTGCTAGATAATTGTTCATTGTTGATTGTACAAGTACTGTAGTCGCAAGTCGCTCCTGTAGCTCGCTACTCGCTCGTCGCGAGACCGATCTATATGATATATTGATATTGATCTTATTTAATATTTTCAAGTGATGTGGCATTTTCTGAAGCTTTAGTAATAGGCAACGTGGCCACCGATTCGGAGCACAATAGAAAAATCTTGGGGACGATATGAGTGCAGATTTTCATCCGACGAATACACGAAAACGATCTCAATTTTGAGTTCATAACCTTATATTAGCCATCCAAAAGTCTCCACGATTGCAAGATGGAGGACGTGGATGAAGCCAACACACCTCTCCTTCCCTTGTGGACAACCGAATGAACATGTCCGTCGCGTGAACAACGATGAACGAACAGCACTGCTGCTCAACTGCAACGCGAACTGTCACTCGGCTGCGGCTGTCGTGTGAACAGCTGAAGAACAGCAATTCTACGGTGCTGCATTCGGTGTGTCACTGAAAAGATACTAGCTGTCAACACCTCACAGCGTGGCAGGAGTCTTGAAACCGCGGTACAATACAGCATCAATTTCCTCCTCCGCGAAGCTTAGTTTCTTAACGATATTCCTGATATTAACATATAATCAGATATATTTGGGCTAACAATGGAGAGCGCTGCATTTGAACGGGTGTCTTATACGAGTGTTTGTAGTCACTGCTCCTCAATAGCCTCCAGCCCTTCGCCACTACGTATGAAGCGCGCTCCGCCGAATGCGAGTGTATGCATTGCTCGGCCGCTTCAAAGCTTTCGCGGCATCCTACCTCAGGTGTTATCACGTCGTAGAGTCGCAGGAAGGCGACAATTGAGAGTGCATGCTGCATCCACAACGGTGAGTTGAAGTGTTATCCAGACTCGAGAAAGTGTTTTCTTACTTCAGGGTGCTGCGTCACCGAAAAAAGCACGTACAGACCTTCTTAATTTTTGGTGCTGGAAACTTCTTGTGCCGCAGTCAGTATCCGGAGTATCGCAGCAAATGAAGGACATACGGGCGCAAATGGAGGTACAGTAAACCCTAAACGCTGGGCCCTCATTTGTGGAAGGTTTCGTCGTACTGACGATTCACGTTGCTGGGTATTTCTCAGGAGGATGAAGATCTCTCTATTCTTATGCGAGGGCTTCGGGGACAGGTCGTTTCCCCTAGCTTTTGTTTCGCCGACCAGCTCGGCATCATGTATTCTTTCGTTTGAGTGCTCCAAGCTACCTTTTCTCATGAGCGAGTTGGATCACTGAACCCTTGCACACGAATTTCCACAGGGAGTTAATGACGATGACTTCGCAGCATCTGGGGTAACCATGCGTCTGGTCGAAGTCGATGCTGACTCCACGGATAGTCTTCCTCTAACGTGAGCCGTTTCCTCAAGAGGCATTTTAGCCCGCACTTATCCTGATTCTGTGTGTGTCTTGTTGTAGGTTGATCTTGCTTTGCACACAGCACTTGTCCTGTGAAGGATTCGCACGAGCAGTTGGAGCAGTAGGGTTTCACGTGAGCATGGGTTCGAGCAGCTATGATCCCGAAGCCATTGCCGCGTATTGGCGTAAACGTCCTTTCGCGGTGACGCAACGAATTTTCCAGGTATAGCGCATCCTACCTATTTTGCGTTTTGTGGGTCGCTAGCTCTCTGGCAGGCTGCGAAATCGCTATTATTTTTCCGGACGCCTGCTGACCTTCGTATTAATGAAAGACACGCGCGATTGGGGCCCGTAAAGGCGATCCAGGTCTCCCTCTAAGTCGTGCTCCGTACTGTTGCAGCTCTTAACGGTTTCTGGAGGCTTCCTCTCGTCGATCGCATTCGATATATTCCAGGATAAAGTGAAAGCCAATGAGGTGAGAGTTTTGCACCTGCCTGTACATTCGCGCGACTGGCTCTACTCCGACCTGCCCTAAGCGTTGGGGGCTCATTGTTCGGCGCGCGCGCACAGGTGAAGAGAGCCTCTGAACTGCGCGACATTGTCACCTCCCTCGGACCCGCATACATCAAGCTGGGACAGGTGCGCCCTGCGGTATACAACTCCACGTGTGGGCTCCAGTAAGAAACGGATGCGATTGCAGCATACACGTGCCGGCTGTGCCTGTGGCTTCATACGCACGTGGTGTGCATGCAGGCAGTTTAGGAGCACTCAGTACAAACGTAACGATGTTGCTTGGCAATCTCAGCCGTTGAGCAGGTCTGCGCTTCCCGAGGAAGCCGAACAACAAATGGGACTGCCGCTCACCTCAGTCGCTTGCGCAGGCCCTCTCCATACGCCCGGACATCCTTTCCCCTGCGGCTATGAACGAATTGCAGAAGCTATGTGACAAGGTGGGTCTCCGCCTTCGCAGCCAGTGTCCTAGGCTGCGTGCACTAACGGTGCGGTCGAGCTATGTTCAAGTGAAAATCGCTAGCTGGCTCTCGTCGTCTGGCTGTGCCCGGAATTCCCGTTTCCACCACCTGTGCCGCCGCTGCTCTATGGCTCCGTTACAGGGTTGAGGGAGTAATGGGGCTTTGTCAGAGGACGTAGGCTGATGCGGAGGGTGCCCAGCAACTTCACCGCGAGACCCTTCCTCGCTTGTCCCGCCCTGCACCTCAGGGAAGGCGCGCGGCCCTCAGGTACCCGCTTTTGACAACGCGATAGCCATGAAGTGCATCGAGGAGGAACTCGGACTCCCTCCAAATGAAATCTATGACGAGCTGACTCCCGATCCGATAGCGGCAGCCTCCCTGGGCCAGGTTTGCGTCTCTACCCAGTGTGCTTTGTGGTTCCGCATCGCTATGTATGATGGAGTGTCCTGCTCCGAGCGTATTCTCGATTCCAAGCTTCTGGTTGAAGCAATGAGGTCCTTGAATCATATGACGGTATCTTGTGCTAAATTGGCCGGGATCTTTGGTAACTGACAAAAAAAAATGCATTTCAACCCACAGCAACGCACGGCAGAGCACTTAGGGCAGTGCTTGTGAAGTGATGTTATGGTAGATGAAATGAGGTGCTGCTTCCCAGGTCCTGACAGGGACCCAGTTGGGGCACGCGCCAGGTGTATAAATGAAGTGCTGCTTCCCAGGTCCTGACAGGGACCCAGTTGGGGCACGCGCCAGGTGTATGGGCCGAGGTGCTGCTTCCCAGGTCCTGACAGGGAGTCCCAGTTGGGGCACGCCAGGTGTATAATGCAGGTGCTGCTTCCCCAGGTCCCTGACAGGGACTCCAGTTGGGGCACGCGCCAGGTGTATACGGAGGTGCTGCTTCCCAGGTCCTGACAGGGACCCAGTTGGGGCACGCGCCAGGTGTATAATGAGGTGTTGCTTCCCAGGTCCTGGACAGGGACCCAGTTGGGGCACGCGCCAGGTGTATAATGTGAGGTGTTGAAGCCAGGTCCTGACACTGACCCCAGCTGGGGCACGCGCCTGTGGGTGTATAATGAAGTGCTGCTCTTCCCAGGTCCTGACAGGGACCTGTGCAAGCAGCAATGCCAGGGGTGTGCAATGAGGTGCTGCTTCCCAGGTCCTCACAGGGACCCAGTTGGGGCACGCGCCAGGTGTGGCTGAGGTGCCAGCCTGTGTCCACGACCCAGTTGGGGGCACGCCACAGGTGTATAATGAGGTGACCCAGTTGGGGCACGCGCCAGGTGTATAAATGAGGTGCTGCTTCCCAGGTCCTGACAGGGACCCAGTTGGGGCACGCGCCAGGTGTACAAAGGCATACTGCGCGCCACCGGAGATGAGGTGGCCGTTAAGGTCCAGCGGCCGTATGTTCTGGAGACGGTGTCTGTGGACCTCTATGTCATCCGCAGGCTGGGTATGGCGTTGAGGGAGGTGCCATCGGTGAGGGTCGCCTCCGTTTTCTCTGCTCTGGGTGCCCTTTATCCCCATCGTAGCACAGCCTCTGCAGCACTCCCTAGTCTGTGCGCACACCACCCCTGTGCACTTGCGTGCCTGTGCCACGACCCCCGATGCCCCCAGAGAGCATACAGGGCCTGCAATCAATCCAAAAGGATAAGGTCCCCATCATTTATCTGCACCATTTGCGCGCCACCTGGCCAAGGATGTCTTGAGGGCCGCGCCGTGTGGAGTGGAGTGCGCCCGCCAAGGATGCCTTGAGGGCCGCGCCGTGTAGAGCGTTGCATCAAAACTGCATGCATGAAGTCTCTCATCCAATGAAGCCACAGCGCAGACATCATCCATCAGGGTTTGGAGTTACACCCTAAACTCCTGTGTGGAGCTGGGCACTGTCGACACGTGTGAGTCTTTCACGGCGCTGGCATCACATTTGTAGTGACGTGCGCCAATCTCATGCTCCAGCCCGTGCGCCGATCTCCCGCAGCAGCCCGTGCGCCGAGGAGTCGCATGCATGCCGGGATGGCCTGCTCGCAGGCTCTCCTTTCACATACTAGCATCACCTTTTGGCATGGGTACACCTAAACTTCGTACAGAGATGGATGCACACTCGCATGTCCCATTGGCAAGCCTGATGGGGCGGCGTGTGATTGGCTGCGAATGAAGCGCGCAACTAACGCCTTGGCGCTGGTCACAACTGCAGTTCACAACCGATGTAGTTGCGCTGCTGGACGAGTTTGCAATGCGGTTTTTCGAGGAGCTCGACTATGTGAAGGAGGGTGAGAACGCCACGCGCTTTGCCGCGGACATGGCGGAGGATCTCCCCCAGGTGTGGAGCCCCCCTACTCCCCTAGGTGTGGAGGCCCCCTACTCCCCTAGGTGTGGAGGCCCCCTACTCCTGCAGGTGTGGAGGCCCCCTACTCCCCTAGGTGTGGAGGCCCCTACTCCCTAGGTGTGGAGCCCCTCACTCCTCCAGGTGTGGAGCCCCCTACTCCTGCAGGTGTGGAGCCCCCCTACTCCCCTAGGTGTGGAGGCCCCCTACTGCTCCAGGTGTGGAGCCCTCCTACTCCCCCTGCAACTCCGTGCCGAGTGCCCAGAACACCCACATCAGTGCATTAGCAACGCGCTGTGATGCCCGTGAACAAAAGCGAGTGCGGAGACTGCCTCAAGATGGCGCGTCTGGATGCGTGCGGCTTATGAGAAGATATGAATAGAGCGGAGAGTGGATCCGTGCGGCTTTCAGAGAAGATATGAATAGATGTAGGATCCGTGCGCTTATGAGAAGATATGAATAGAGAGTGGATCCGTGCGGCTTATGAGAAGATATGAATAGAGTGGAGAGTGGATCTGTGCGGCTTATGAGAAGATATGAATAGAGCGGAGAGCGGAAGAATGGAGACTTAGCCTTTGGTGCGCAGCAGCACCTGATGGGACCCCTACAAGAGGGGGCTCGCTCCGGTGCATGTGCCCTGCGTGCCCCACTTGTGTTAAGGACGAGAGTGGGGGGCTTAACTTGCTCCGATGATACGCGCTGTATTCGGTGTGAGCGTGCGATGTGGACTTAGTTGGGCTGGCATGACACCCTCCCGGGGGAGGCGGATGTACACGAGCGCCAGTTGCTGAATGGCATGCGGTGCGCGCTGCTCGCGTATGCTTTGCAGGTGGTGGTGCCCAAAACATTTGCAGATTTCACCTCTCGGAAAGTGCTCACCAGCGGATGGCTTGAAGGTGGCCCTCGCCCCGCCCCCTCGCCCCGCCCCCTCGGATGCGCACCGGGCGTAATGCAAGCACCTGCTGCTGAAGGCTCACCGAGGCGACGACCTCCATCGCGCCTTCACGGAGCTGCAGGAGCTGCAGGGGGTCAATTGCTCCGCTGGTGGTTGTTGGCCAGCTTGCCCTGCTGGGCATGCGAAGGTGGCTGACTGACCTCGTGCTGGCTTGTTAACAGGAGAGAAGCTGTCACAGAGCACGGCGCTGGATGTGGGGGACCTGGTGAACGTGGGCGTCATCTGCTACCTGAAGCAGCTGCTGGACACCGGATTCTTTCACGCTGACCCGCATCCTGGCAACCTCATCCGGACCCCGGACGGCCGGCTGGCGATCCTAGATTTCGGGTGGGGCCCCAGCGCGTGGGCAGTACCCTTGTGAGGGCGATGAGGGGGCTGTTGCGAAAACGAAGGGGTTGCATGCTCCCCCAGACTCTGCATCTGCGACCCTCTTGCATCCCGTGCACAGGCACGATGGCATGCTTCTTGATGCGGCTCTTTTCTATTCAGATGTGCTGTGTGGGGTGGGATGTGAAAACAAAAAAAGTACTCGGCGTGGCCTCCTTTACCCGAGACCGGACGGCAGCAGCCCTGGTGTCCGCCGCCTCACCCCTGTGGCAGAGCTTCTCTTGACTCAGGCTTGGGTCCCTGCGCTATGAGAGGGGCTCGGATGTGGTCTGGTCGGTCTCGCATTTGAAGCAAAGATAGCTGATGCATTGCATGACACGTGTGTGGTCTGACTTGGTGCAGGTTGATGACTGAGGTGTCTGATGACATCAAGTATGGAATGATTGAAGCCATTTCACATTTAATTCATCGAGACTACGACAATATCGGTCATTCCCTCTCCGTTGTTCATATTTTGTCACTCCCCCTCTGCACAAGCCCTTGTGGACGATTGGAGACTACGACAATATGGGTCATTCCTCGTCCGTGCTGTTCATATTTTGCCACCCCTCTCTGCACAAGCCCTTGTGGACGATTGGAGACCTTTGCGGGCGATTGGAGACGTTGCGGCGGAGGTGAGCGCGTATTCTAATGCTGAAGGGACCAATCGAACGGGTGCGGCTGCTCACAGTGAAGGATTTCGTGACCCTCGATTTCATTCCCGATGGCGTGGACCTCAACCCCATCAAGCCAGGTGTGTCCCAGGGTTGGCGATGCCGAATTGCTCATGTGAGGGATGTAGCACAATGCAAAGAGGATATTGCGACCAGCAGTGGCCACGTGGGAACCCTCCCTCGACTGCGCAAACTAGGCGGCGCGTGTCGGGTGCTGCCACGTGGGGACCCCCCCTCGATGCCTGATTCCTGTTAGCTTAGCGAGAGCACTTGACACCCGTGAGCTTTGCAAAGGGTGACAAGTCCTCTGCTCTCGCGCGATGTGTGGAGAGTTGTGATGTGTTGGAGGAGGGGTGGCTACAGTACTGGCCAAGGTTTTCGATCAAGCCCTGGAGGGCGGCGGCGCAAAGAACATCAACTTCCAGGAGCTGGCGGCTGATCTGGCGCAGATCACCTTCGACTATCCATTCCGTATTCCGCCATACTTTGCACTGATCATCCGAGCCATTGGCACTCTTGAGGTCCCCCCCCCTTCCCCCTTCACTCTCATTTCGCCTTCCGCCATATGATGATCCGATTTTTTCTTCTGCCATGTCAGCACCGGCTTCAGTCACCGCTCTCGCCGCTCCCCTTGACGTAATTCTCCGGAGGGCTTCGATGGGGGCTGCAGGGCATTGCTCTGGTTGGCAACTCTGACTTCGCTCTGGTGGACGAGGCATACCCGTACATCTCAAAACGGCTACTCACGGACGATTCGCCTCGCCTCCGAGAAGGCCTTCGATACATGATCTATGGCAAAACTCAGGTGGGCAATCCAGCCCTTCCGCCCCCCCGGGCTGACGCCCTCTGCTGCCTCTCCATTTCCTAGTTCTCTTTCCTCTATCACCTCTCCGCCCCGTGGCATTCAACCTCCGGTGCCTCTTTGCCCCCGGTCACCCCCCGGGCACATATTGCTCAAAGCCTATGACGGCGCTTCAGTTCTTGTGCGATCGTAACTGTCATTGGAGCGCAGCG
This sequence comes from Cymbomonas tetramitiformis, assembly GCA_001247695.2. Lineage (NCBI taxonomy): Eukaryota > Viridiplantae > Chlorophyta > Pyramimonadophyceae > Pyramimonadales > Pyramimonadaceae > Cymbomonas > Cymbomonas tetramitiformis. Next base: position 18,377 of record LGRX02033733.1, on the reverse strand, counting down.
CTGTGAGCGCAAGTCGGTGGTTTTGCAGGTGTTTGATGTGGACCGCATGATCGATCTTCTGACTGGTGGTTTTGCAGGTGTTTGATGTGGACCGCATGATTGATCTTCTGACTGGTGGTTTTGCAGGTGTTTGATGTGGACCGCATGATCGATCTTCTGACTGGTGGTTTTGCAGGTGTTTGATGTGGACCGCATGATTGATCTTCTGACTGCCTTTGAATCCTACACGGAGACGAATAACACGACACGCAGCCGAATGGCCGCCACCCTTCCCGAGCCAACCGAGCCTCCTACACCATTCCCTCTTGCTCTACCCAACGGTGGAAGCTTCGGTCCCCCGGCAGAGGCCGGGAAGCTGTCCTTGCCACTCCCAAGCCTGAACCTTGCCCCGCTTCCTCGCGCCATGTCCGCCGAGCACCAGGTGCGACTCGCGCGCTGGCCTGAGCCCTCCCCAGTGCACGCGGAGTAGATGTGGCGTGCGAGTGACTGTCTCCGTTGGTGTCAGAGCGCCGCTTCGGACACCCCTATGTGCGCTGCGGGCCCACATCCCCGCAATCTCAACATTGCACAGGCCGACAAAAGCTCTTGGACTGCCAAGTGTCGACGCACAACGTCTGCTGCTCGATTCTCAAGTGTGGGTGGAGGGGGCCTGGAGGGGGCGGTTAAGCGCGTGGGGTGGAGGGCGCCCTGCAGGAGGACAGCCAAGCGCGCGCAGCATTGACCTTTATTCTTTCCAAGGAGGGGGATTTCTTCCGCAACTTCCTGGTCGAGGAGGCGGTGAAAGGCATCGACGCCCTGAGTCGGGAGCAGGCGGTCATCATCGTAAGTCTCCACTGATCCCCTGTTACCATTCCTGCTCCGCCCGCCCGCCCGCCCATGCGCCGACCCATCCACACACAGAGACACTGGCTCTAGAGCGTGTAGGTGGCAGCGGGGTGCTGTGGGATGTGGGCTTGGAGGTGAGCCGGCTTCAGAAATACAGCAGCAGTGCGCCGGCAGGGCAGTCGCAGAGGGGCTCAGGTGGTCCAGTGAGGCTCAGGGAGCAGAGGAGTGGTCCTGCGTGTGAGCTTGGTGGTGGAGATGTGGCTCGCGCAGCTCGGGGAGCAGGGATGAGCCGGCTTCAGGCACAAGGCAGCAGTGCGCTGGCGTTGCGGATGCAGATGGGCTCGGGTGACTCAGCGAGGCTTAGGGGGTCCCATACTTCACGAGTGAGCTCCGGAGATTCCGGATAAGTGTCCCGAAGTGTGTGCTGAATGCTTTGATCCCCGGCGTGGGTACATAGTGCAGCCGGTCTTCTGCGGCTACGGGGTGCCAAAGGAATCGGCACAAGGATAAGCACACACACACTGGGGAGCCCCATTTACTTCACTAGTGAGAAACCGGCTATGTGTTCCGAAGTGTGTCCTGCATAGTGCAGCCGATCTTCTGTGGCTAAGTGATGCCAAAGGAATCGGTCCAAGGATAAGCCACACGCAAGGATAAGCACACACAGACCCCACCCCACGGGGGCCGTGGCTAATGCTTTAGCGGTGGTGGTGGGTGAGTGATGACCAACTGCAAACAGTGTATGAAGTAGTTTGATCCTGTGAGCAGGGTAGACTCACAGGGTACGTCAGCTTTCTCTGATGCGGACTCCTCTCTTTATTGTTTGGAACCCGTCCCAAAGGAAGACCAAGCCCAGTATACATGCGCATTATTATTGCGCCTGGCCTAGTCGGCCCCAGTGCCCCCCTGCCCCCACTGTACTTGATTCCTGCTGCTCCTCACGACATACAAGCTGGCCCTCACCCCTTGGCAGATCCGGGTTGAGGTTTAGCGCAAGCTAAATCAAGGAGCCTGATTTATCAGCATGCGCGGAACTGGAACGGGGCGCAGGCAACGCAGCTCGGACTGCAGCAAACTAGCATCCCCATCCTTCTCCCTGGCGCTGTCCGCTCACTTCGCATCACCCCGCACATGTCAGAGGAGGACCGGCAAATCATTAAAAACACAAATAAGCTAACAGACTTCTTGGTGCGCGTCATTCTGTCCCTATTTTGTGCTTCCGGTGCATGCGTAGTATGGTGAAAGTTAAGATCCATATGCAGTCACGGCAACTCGTTGTAGACCTCTTTGCAAGTGGATACTAGATGGGTGCAAGTATAGGTACATGTAGCTTTTTGCGATCACTTGATGGTATAGCAGAATCGCTGGTTTTCAGGTAATGGTGAGAGCCTTGATTGGGGGATGGGGTCCTCTGGGAACTTGACAGCTAAACAGAACATCTAAGGAAGGCGGGCTTCAGCCGACTATTTCCGTTGTACAAGAGCTGCTACCATTGATTCCTAATGTTGCCAGCACTGTTGCACCAGAAATAGCCAGCCGCCTTTCAGGGCGCGTAGCAGCGCGTGTGATTCGTGAGATCTTTGTGCATTAGATTGTCATGTAGAACAACTAAAGTATGCAAGGTAAAGGATAAGAACACTTGAACCGTAAAGCTACAATAATTGCCATATGTACATTTTTTGTGGTGCGTGCCCAGTGCTATCATGACCAATAAAACAATCACCTTGTACTCCGAGTTTTGCAGTGATACCTTATGACATCTCTGCGAGGACATTTGCAAGTGATATCTCTATGTGGGGATCCTGATCCAAAGAGTTTACCAAAATATATATAAACTGGTATTTTGTATGTTCCCATGTCCAGGACAAAATACTGTATCCTTTAAATCGAATTTCTGCTGCACGAGATGCAATAAATGAAATTATTGGAGAGTGGGAGAGCTTCTAAAATGTAGAGCCTCCCCCCCCCAAAAAAAAACAACGGTAGAGTTGTTTTTGGCAAAAACAGTGAATTTGGTTCCAATAAAATTCCGGAAATGTTGACATATTTCGAAAAAATACAGCGAGTTTTCGCTTTTTTTGAAATGCGACGACATAACCCCTCGCCGGTTACGCAACAAATTCCGGAAATATGTTTCGTGATTGTAGGCATTTTTTTCAGGCACACATCACCAATGTTTCGGTTAGGCCGAGACTTCATTCAGGTTAGGCTGAAACCTTGTTCTTATACCAATATTCGTATTATGTACCGCGCTCAATGCTCTTATAACCAGTACAGTAGTATGATAGATAATAAATGGTGCCCCCAATGACCATCATCATTATGCATCCCCCCCGTCACAAATGTTCCTTACGGCCATCTCGCAAAAGCGACGTACTTAACTTACGCCATGTACATAACCCAAGAACATGCAGATTAAGCTGAAGGGAACGTTAGACGGTTGCCGATACGAATTGCAAGCGTGAATTGTATACACATGCATGCTTGCACAAGACGAAGTTCTTCTCGTGAAGGCATCGGGATAATGAGCTAGCCCCTACTGCATACAACGAGTAAAGTAATCCGCGCGGCATCAACACCATGCTAGTTCTCGTGAGGTTGTATCCGATTACAATAAGCTGATAAATACCTTCAATTAAATTGCATTCTGTGTTTCCCATTTATTCTTCACTGTAAGGTTCGTTATTTGATTATGCTTAGAATGTATTCATGTTGCGTGATATGCATGCACATCGAGTGTACATGCAAATGTACACTCAAACTAGTGTTATAAACGCCCCTACACTCCGCCTAGCTGAACTCTTATGCACGCTAGAAATGAGCGATGATGAATATGCCAAGGACGACGTTCGCCGGGTTCTTCAAACATGCTCCTGTGAGTTTGAACGAAACAGCATCTCGATTCTTGCTGTTTCGAAACACTAGTAGTTCCTGCACGAATGTAAGTTGTCACTCGTTAAATCGCCTGTTGGCTTCACAGAATGCAATATTACTGATTTGCTTTGTCTATCATGGGAACCCGGGTGACGTGTGCTAGCAAAATGGTAAATGGATCGCTTATATACATAGCAAATATATACAGTATTAACATTAAAGGGTGTAAAAGCTCTCAAGTTTAATGCTTTGTATCCCGTGCCGTTTCCCTGTATCTAGGCAGCAAACGTTCAGCAGAGACTAGATGTGGAGGACATGGTGTCTCGCAGAATTTAGTTCTGCCAATCATGTGCGCTCCTCGGCATCACAATTTCGACCCATCCGTCAATAGCATCCTCAAGCTGGAGTTCGTGGGTGACCCTGATTTGTGTGGGGCGCAGCTTCTCCTTCTGGGCCATCATCTCCTTGATGCCAACCCCCGCGGGCAGCCTCCGATCGCCTCGTACCCGGCGTGACGCCGAGGAGGTGCCCTCAATCTGCACCGCGTGGGTGACCCTGATTTGTGTGGGGCGCAGCTTCTCCTTCTGGGCCATCATCTCCTTGATGCCAACCCCCGCGGGCGCCTCCGATCGCCTCGTACCCGGCGTGACGCCGAGGAGGTGCCCTCTCTGCACCGCGTGGGTGACCCTGGTTTCTGTGGGGCGCAGCTTCTCCTTCTGGGCCATCATCTCCTTGATGCCAACCCCCGCGGGCCTCCGGTCGCCTCGTACCCGGCGTGACGCCGAGGAGGTGCCCTCCACCTGCACCGCGTGGGTGACCCTGGTTTCTGTGGGGCGCAGCTTTTCCTTCTGGGCCATCATCTCCTTGATGCCAACCCCCACGGGCAGCCTCCGGTCGCCTCGTACCCGGCGTGACGCCGAGGAGGTGCCCTCCACCTGCACCGCGTGGGTGACCCTGGTTTCTGTGGGGCGCAGCTTCTCCTTCTGGGCCATCATCTCCTTGATGCCAACCCCCGCGGGCAGCATCCGGTGGCCTCGTGCCCGGCTTGACGCCGAGGAGGTGCCCTCAATCTGCACCGCGTGGGTGACCCTGGTTTCTGTGGGGCGCAGCTTCTCCTTCTGGGTCATCATCTCCTTGATGCCAACCCCCGCGGGCAGCCTCCGGTCGCCTCGTGCCCGGTGTGACGCCGAGGAGGTGCCCTCAATCTGCACCGCGTGGGTGACCCTGGTTTCTGTGGGGCGCAGCTTCTCCTTCTGGGCCATCATCTCCTCGATGCCAAACCCCGCCGGCAGCCTCCGGTCGCCTCGTGCCCGGTGTGACGCCGAGGAGGTGCCCTCAATCTGCACCGCGTGGGTGACCCTGGTTTCTGTGGGGCGCAGCTTCTCCTTCTGGGCCATCATCTCTTGATCCCAACCCCCGCCGGCAGCCTCCGGTTGCCTCGCCCGGTTTGACGCCGAGGAGGTGCCCTCAATCTGCACCGCGTGGGTGACCCTGGTTTCTGTGGGGCGCAGCTTCTCCTTCTGGGCCATCATCTCCTTGATGCCAACCCCCGCGGGCAGCCTCCGGTCGCCTCGTACCCGCTGTGACGCCGAGGAGGTGCCCTCAATCTGCACCGCGTGGGTGAACCTGGTTTCTGTTCGCCGCAACCTGGCTCTTTCGGATCTGAGTTCTGAAGCCGAAATCTTTATGGCTGTCCGTGAGGTGGTCGCGGTCTCCCCTGGTGCGAAGCTGGTGGCACGACCTGAAAACAGTATTTTTGTGATCCCCTGAAGCATTGCGCGGAACTTGTTATTCTGGAATAAAGAATAAGGATATCCGGAGTTTCCCCTCAAGATGTGGACGCTGAATGATGTGCATAGCTAATAACATGCTAATGTATATGTCAATAGGTATTGAGGTGAGGAGCAAATAAAAACCAGAAAAATGAGAACGAGAGCACCTTCCAAACGCAGGCGACGAACGTCAGACAAGCGACAGGTGTCATGTCAACCGAACCTCCCGCTCCCGTCCGCGTCCGAACCAGCGCAGCGCAGGGGTGACATAATATTGTGTCGAACATTATATTGGGTCACATTATATTGGAACATTATACTGTATGGTGTCTGACATGATATCATGTCACGTGCCGGAAAGCATTATATCGGCCACCCAATATAATGTATGATCTAATGGTTTAACATGGTATCGACACATTATATCGTACGGCACGATATAATGTTCAATACCCTGCAAATCGACATTGTATTGGACATGGTATTAAACATTATATCGGACATTCCTCTCTTTCGCTCTTGTTCTGCGACTCTCGTCTTCTCGTTCATTCTGCGAGTTGATGCGTGCACGGAGGTTGCACGGAGCACGGTGATGGCTGCTGGATAATATTTTCACCTAAGTCAAATTCTCCTAACAGCAGCCGCCGTGCACGCTTCAATTCGCAGAATGCTTCGGGCATATTATCGAGCGCCATGCCTCCCTCTTTCTCGCCTTCTTTCCCCGATGCCTCACACTTCCTTCATTCGAAGTGAACCCACACTGTCGCCACAATTTCTTGTTCCCTTTGTGAACTATGGCGGCGATGACAGATCTAGTTTTTCAAGCCGCGTGCCAATTGTGGGAAGTTTGCTCACCGCCTTTTCACGGGGAAGCTGAAATCTCCCCCCACTGTATGGGGGTCCAGCTTCTCCTAGTATCACCCCTTGCTGCGTGTGCCACTGGTCGTGTGTCACCGTATGACACTCACCTGCTAGAAAGCTCACTCCCGTAATCCTTCTATCAGTTTTGTTATCACCGGTTTCCCCATCACTGCCTTCTGAGTTCCTGTTGCAGTGAAATAGTTATATATATATATTCACACAAATATATACCTATTTTCACCTGTTCTATCAGGTTATGGGTCCCACTTCACGTGAGTGGTGATTCCGGTTGGTTCGGCTCGCTTCGGTTCGTCCGATTCTACAAACCGTCAACACCGTTTTTTTTACCGTCAACATCGCAGCATAATTCAACTGCGAACCGTATCAGCGGCAATTTTTCCGTCTCCGTTCCCTTTGCCGCTTCCGTTAACCGTGGTTTACCCTACCGATTGTGACTGGGAATCCGCGCGCCGTTCTTATCCGTCAGCGGTGTGAAGACATCTCCGTTACCGTCTTTGCCCGTTCGAGTACTCCGCCTACCGTTTGTGAATGGTGGTTTGCTTTGCCGTTCAAATCCGTTCTTATCCGTTCCAACTTTTACCGTAATTCTGGCATCCTACTTCGTTCTAGGCATGTCTCCCCAACGTCCTTCAACACTCTGGCCAGCAGCGCCTCTGCTGCCGGGTAACTGGTTTACCGTATGACTTTTTTGACCTCACCGCCGTGTTCCTCGTCAAAATCTACCCCAATTTGACTTTTTCATCGTTCGATTTGGTTATTTTTGGCGAAAGTTACGTTTTCGTTTGGAAACCCTAAGTGTTGGGCTCCAGATTTTCCAGCTTACAGCGGCCATGGCTTCGTGTCGTCAGCGTTCGCGCATTTCTGCAGTTGCCTCCGCGCTGCGGGTGATTCGACTACGAGAACTTGCCCCTGGCTACGATCTGGTGGTGTCTGGTGGTGCTTATGCACCAGACACCAAAATCGAGTCCATCAACCACATCGTCGACATGAGCTTTGACCACTACGAGCTCACCCCGCAGCATCCTCCACTCTTCCCTCCACCCTGCGTGCCCCTTGGCCACTGCCTGGTGGTGTTTGGTGGTGTTGCAGCCCTCATCCCGCCGCTTTTCCTCTCTGCTTTCGCACTTATGTGCGGCAGAGTGGAGCCTCACCGCATTTTCCACCTTCCACCTCCCTATCCCCTCTTCAGCGACGCATTCGCTCTGGTGGTGCCAGGCCGCTTTTGGCTTTGGCACCGCGTGGGCATTGGCTGATTCATCGTTTTCGTGGCGCTCGAGGACTTCTGCAATCGAGAACTCCGCCGCCGCCATTCCGCAATCACGTCGCGGCTTGTAGATGCTTGCCTTGATGTACAAAGACCGTAGAGCGGGACTAGCCCGCCTAGCCTGTTTATATGTCTCTTAGATGCCTAGGCCGCGCCCATGCACGGATGTGCTTCTAGCTGGGTTGAAAAAGGCCCCCTCGGCCTGGACACTAAATTGACATTGGGTTAGGGCTTAGGGTTTTCCTTGCTCTCGCATGGCCACTCACACCTTCGGGGTGAGGTGGTGTCACGGGGAAGCTGAAATCTCCCCCCACTGTATGGGGGTCCAGCTTCTCCTAGTATCACCCCTTGCTGCGTGTGTCACTGGTCGTGTGTCACCGTATGACACTCACCTGCTAGAAAGCTCACTCCCGTAATCCTTCTATCAGCTTTGTTATCACCGGTTTCACCATCACTGCCTTCTGAGTTCCTGTTGCAGTGAAATAGTTATATATATATTCACACAAATATATACCTATTTTCACATGTTCTATCACCTTTGCGCTTTCCAGTGGAGCATCGGTGGCGCACTATTGTCTGATATTGATGATGAGGAATTCCTGTACCTGGTGGCAAGCCCGACCACCCCTTGCACTCCAGCGCCGCTGCACCACATAAGGAATTACGGCCAAGTTTTACCCCCCGATATTAATTTTCAGACCTTTCATCGATTGGCTCTGCGTAGATCGCAAACAAACCACCTGTCACGTCAGCGAACACCATCGAACATCATCGAACTCATCCGCTCTACATTAAATACTCATTCGATACGCCATGTGTCGATCGTCGCTCTATTTTTACTTGACCCCCTGTCTCCAAACGTAACCAGGATGTGGAGACGTTGTCCACGTCGGAAAGTTTTTTCCCCCTATATAAAACTATAAACCTGTCTACGGGGTAACGTATGTCGCAAGGCGTCACAATGTGAACTTAGCGTTTCAAAACGTCTCTCGCAGCTCATCAAACGACCTGTCGTCTGTGGACATGCATGATCTCTCGTATTATTTACGTGCAATTCGTTAAGACGATATATATATATATATATATATTTACCTGAGCTTTATAGATGGAGCTTTATGGTAGCCTAGTATTCACGAATAGCCAGTCTTTGCGCAAAGAGCAATACGGTGTACAAAGTGCGCTTGCGTTTTTCATCACATAAATCTCAAGTGTTCTCAAACGAAGGCTCTTCGCTGAGTAAGCCTTGCTGACCAAGATATGTGCCGCGTTCCCTATCTCTATAGAGGGTGCGAATAATTGTTGTTCAGCGAAACAGCAGCGCTTGGATATTTTCGGCGCCTGCAGCTCAGGCTTACCAATATAGAGACGCTTTGACCGCTATTACTCAGCAAAGGAGCCGCGTTGCTCCCACCCGCGTCTATGGACGCGTCCTTTTAAAAGATAATATCGTTTTGGTTTCTCTCACAAACACTTTGAGGTTATCGCACTCGCACCACACGCGTTTGTGCACATATTATCTCGCAGCCACGCCGCATATTATCTTGCTTCCAACCGGGCGCCTTCGCGTATCACATACAGTAATACCTCACATTTAAGGAAATGCTGGGTTAAGGAAACAACTTTTCGTGGGGGTCGGAAAAATGCGAAAAAAGCTGGGCTGGAAAAAAACATTAAGAAAATGTACCTAAATAAGGAAATGAAGGCTGCCGAATCATTTCGTTAACGGAAATTGGAATGTCATATTAAGGAAACGAAGGCTAGGAAATTCCATTATTATTAAGGAAATTGTAGCTGAATCTAAGGAAATTATAGTCGGTATTTCATGAAATTCTGAAAATTCTGGCGCTTTGGCCTTGATACGCGTTATGACTATCGACTTCAAGTCGTCGTAGTCTGCCTGACTAATCATCCCACTTTGCAAGTCAGCATGTAATTCTCGCATTTCCTGGCGACTGCTCGGATCCATGCTGAATTTAAGAGAATGCGCTGGCTGACTGCGCTTTCCAATCCCTAAAAAGAAATGGATTTAAGAGAAGAGGCTGGCTGACGCTCGAATCGCGTTTCCTTTTCGTTAGTAATTTCGGTAAGAGGCTGACGCTGGCAGGGGGTCGAAAAATACGAAAAAGCTAGGCTGGCTCCAAATTCTGTTTCCTTAAAGGTGAGGTATTACTGTATAGCGTGTACTGCGCGTCTTCCTTACCCTCGCCACGACTTGGAGTTTTAAACATGTTCTCTGGAAGCGAATGATCATTTTGATATTCTTTTGTACTAAACGCGTCTTGCGTTGGAAAATGGACGAACATGACTGAGTTTACACCCGACTTCGCGAACGAACAGTGACCTCTCCACTTTCAACGTGCAAAAGCCTCGCGTCCAAGGCTGCTTCCTCCAATGAAACAGTCGGCGTGAACGAAATAAAGATCTCATCTCGCATCACTTCTTGGAATACGCGCGCTCCTTTGGAAGAAGTTGTACAGGTAATGCGCGCTTCTTTTCTCGTCATTCGTTTCCCGCGCGCTGCACAGTACGTTCACACGGCAGTAATTTGAAGGCTTTGATTCAAGCGAAAAGTCAACGTAGACTGTTCGCCCATTATCTTACTTATGTACTTGGCTTCAAACCTTGATCATAAACTTCCGGCAGTGGAGAAGTTTAAGACATGCCGTGAATTCACTGGCGACGGCGATACCTCTTCATGTGTTGCAGGTCAATTTGAGTGAACGAAACTCTGAAGACTAGAAAGTTAAAACATCGCCGCGACGATTGTGGTAAGAAGTATGGCAGTTTATACTTCCCTTCCCTTACAACTTTTCAAAGAATGGGTATTTGCAAAATGAAAACTATCAGCCTTATATCACTGCCGTTTTGTTTTTGTGCTCACGGTATGCTTTTGCTTTAGAATTGACTGTGCAGTGGATGCTTAATCTTTTGAGGGTTAGGCCCGAAACGAAACCTGTTATTCGGCAACTTTTTCTTTCTTGTGCTTTCAAATGCAGTGAGGGTGCATGCCACGGCTCAACCTCGGACAGTGCCGGCGATGGTCTTGTGGAAGCTGGGCCTTGCACGCACGCACTGAACCGCTCCCAACCATGTGTGCATCCGAGCAGGGGATGTCAAGAGTTTAGCCTGAGCTAATCGGAACCATCCGATTAGACTACAACCCCACTGAAAGCTAATGTTGTATTGAGGGCTATCTTCAGCGTGCAGGAATAAAACAATAGCAGCTATTATCGTAATGAGTGTCCCTCCAGAACCAGAAGAAGAGACTTTGGAAATACCCCCAGAAGGCTGGCATATACTATCTCTATATACATACCATTTCGCAGATTGAAGAAGGTGAGCAAACAAAATTGTGCCCCACATGATACTCGCTCGCTTCGAAGCCTTGCGAGTTCGCAGCCCCCGGTGCCATGCTGACCGCTCCACTGATTTGCTGATGTGGCGATATGCGTATGCAGTGCTTCGGGGCCTTGCGAGTTCGCAGCCCCCCGGTGCGCTGCTGACTCCTCAACTGATTTGCTGATGTGGCGCTATGAGCATGAAGTACTCCAGGGCCTTACGAGTTTTCAGCCCCCCCCCGCGCCATGCAAACTGCTCCACTGATTTGCTGATGCGGTGATATGCGTATGCAGTACTCCGGGGCCTTGCGAGTTCGCAGGCCCCCGGTGCCATGCTGACCGCTCCACTGATTTGCTAATGTGGCGATATGCGTATGCAGTGCGTCGGGGCCTTGCGAGTTCGCAGCCCCCGGTGCCATGCTGACCGCTACACTGATTTGCTGATGTGGCGATATGCGTATGCAGTGCTTCGGGGCCTTGCGAGTTCGCAGCCCCCCGGTGCGCTGCTGACTCCTCAACTGATTTGCTGATGCGGCGCTATGAGCATGCAGTACTCCAGGGCCTTACGAGTTTGCAGCCCCCCCGCGCCATGCAAACTGCTCCACTGATTTGCTGATGCGGTGATATGCGTATGCAGTGCTTCGGGGCGTTGCGAATTCACAGCCCCCGGTGCCATGTTGACCGCTCAACTGATTTGCTAATGTGGCGATATGCGTATGCAGTGCTTCGGGGCGTTGCGAATTCGCAGCCCCTGGTGCCATGTTGACCGCTCAACTGATTTGCTGATGCAGTGCTATGCGTATGCAGCACTCCAGGGCCTTGCGAGTTTGCAGCCCCCCCCCGCGCCATGCTGAGTGCTCCACTGATTTACTGATATGGCGCTATGCGTATGCAAAGGGCTTCGGGGCCTTTCGAGTGCGCCCCCGTGCCATGCTGAGTGCTCCACTGTTTGGCTGATGCGGCGCTATGCGTATGCAGTGCTTCGGGGCCTTTCGAGTTCGCAGCCCCCGGTGCCATGCTGACCGCTCAACTGATTTGCTGATGTGGCGTTATGCGTATGCAGTGCTTCGGGGCCTTGCGAGTTCGCAGCCCCCCCGTGCCATGCTGAGTGCTTCATTCATTTGCTCATGCGAAACGGGCCATAGAACGGTGAAGGGGAGTGAGCATACCAAAGCAAAAAGTGATTATGCAACAGGTCGTGTGTAGCTGGGCATACTCATTCATAGGTGACATCTCAGACTTGCACTGAGATCTCCGAAACATTGTTTCGGCGCTCTAAATTTGAGAGAGCTAATGTCACAAAGACGTTACTTGTGGCTACTGCCCGACGGTCCTTGTGGGAGGACCCAAATCGCGTTCGGTCCTCCCACAAGGACCGGCTTTGCGGGGATTTTTTAAACCATCTTTTTGTGGTACCTATTGACTATCCTCCGAGTTTTAGCATCTATAGGACCTAAACTAAGTGGGAACATATGCCATATACAATATATGTTAATATAATCACGATATCCAATGCATTTGTAACATGCACCCTATCATTTTTGAGTTTCGACCTTTGGAGGGCATTAAAAAACATGGCATGTCACTCAAATATTTTTATCCAATTGAACTTCGAGCTGAATCATCCCGTCAGGCAGTAAAATTTTATCCTAACACTATACCCAATCATGCTTACCATATTTTGCATGTTGGCAACTTCATATTACACTGGCAGATATGTAACTTTTGGGTTTGGGTCCGAAACCCTTATTATAAGGTCGATTTTATCATTGTATTTCTAACCAAGTGTAAAGTTCTAGATGCCTGACAACATATGCATTTAACCGTTTTACGCCCTGTCACGTTGCAGTCATCATATATACCTATCAAACGATTTTTAGAATGCTTAACATCATCGATGCATATTAATGTCTGCCTTGTGCGCGGCAATGAGGTTCCATCTATATACAAAATCTTGATGGCAAATTTCACCCAAGTCAGTTTTTTTGTGGGTGCATGACATTGCGAGGGATATATCCCGCAGTATTATGGATTCCGAAGATGTTGTACATTGTAGAGGGCACGAATAGGTCATGTTACAGTATATTTCATGTGCAGTGGGCGCCAGGAAGGCCACTTAGTGAGCGTAGGTAGCTTGGAATAATCCGGTCCTTGTGGGAGGCCCGGCCTTTTTATTTAATTTCGAGCGGTTTCACCCCCACTTTTCAATGACGTAAATCACATAGCTACACCGAGTATACCACCCAACATAAGTTTTTAGATGATTATCGGACACCTAAATATGACCCCAAAGCACTCATTTACCGATTAGATCGAAAAAACGCGGCCTATGGCCCAAATTCACTTCGGTCCTTGTGGGAGGACCGGACCTTCGGGCAGTAGCCACTTGTGTCCTCCCAGGGAGTACCAGCCCCCCGTGCAATGCTGATTGCTCCTCTGTTTGGCTGATGCGGCGCTATGCGTATGCAGTGCGTCGGGGCCTTGCGAGTTCGCGGCCCCCCGGTGCCATGCTGACCGCTCAACTGATTTGGTGATGCGGTGCTATGCGTATGCAGTGCGTCGGGGCCTTGCGAGTTCGCAGCCCCCTCCGTGCCATGCAAACTACTCCATTGATTTGCTGATGCGGTGATATAAGTATGCAGTACTCTGGGGCCTTGCGAGTTCGCAGCCCCCCGGTGCCATGCTGACTGCTCAACTGATTTGCTGATGCGGTGCTATGCGTATGCAATACTCCAGGGCCTTGCGAGTTCGCAGCCCCCCCCGTGCCATGCAAACTGCTCCACTGATTTGCTGATGCGGTGATATACGTATGCAGTACTCCAGGGCCTTGCGAGTTCGCAGCCCCCTGTGCCATGCTGACCGCTCAACTGATTTGCTGATGCAGTGCTATGCGTATGCAACACTCCAGGGCCTTGCGAGTTTGCAGCCCCCCCCGCGCCATGCTGACTGCTCCACTGATTTACTGATATGGCGCTATGCGTATGCAGTGCTTCGGGGCCTTGCGAGTTCGCAGCCCCCCCCCATGCCATGCTGAGTGCTCCACTGTTTGGCTGATGCGGCGCTATGCGTATGCAGTGCGTCGGGGCCTTACGAATAAGCAGCCTCCTGTGCCTTGCTGACCCCTCGTTGATTTGCTGATGCAGCGCCAGCAAGCTCGAGCAACATGCGTTATAATTCAAGTGGTCGTTTGCCAAATGACAGGTTGCGCAGACAGATGGGAGGAAGTACCAAGCGCCGACCACATCCACGTGGGAAAGTTTCACCTCCTGCTTCCGGGCGCATTTCTTACTCGCGCAAGGGTTCCGGGCGTGAATCAAAATCAAAATCAAGAGCTGAACATGCACCGCGTCCATATGCTCTATCTAATAGAAGACTACCACAAGTTTTCTTGGCACTGGCGTTTATCGTGGGGATCACGTTCTCGATCATTTTCTCGATTTACTCCCACCAAGGTAAGCTCACTGCCTTATCAATTGCAGTAGCTATGACAAGAGGGCATCGTAGAGAAAAAGTGTGAGCAGGTGACATGAGAAAACCTTTTAAGAATGAGTTGTGTTTGTGGTGACAATGTTGTATCCTCAGAGGTGTCCTACGATGAAACCACGGGGGAACAACAACTACCTCTTGCCTTGCTCAACTCGGACACTTCAGACAGCTTCTGGCAAATGTCTGTCTTGTACGACTCCAAGAATTCTACTCAGCTCAAGACTGTGCACCTAGATACTCTCTTCATGGCGAAGTGTGGAGGAGATGTGGCATATAACCCTGGACCTCGAGGTAAGCTTTGGCTCCTTGGTCCCCAATTTATGTACAACACTTGGAGGACATTAGCAATTTCCATAAAACAGACCAAGCTCGCTTCGATGAGTCGTGTAGCCTACCCACAACAGGCATGGCGCACTAACATCCTCCAACAGGCCATTCCCTCCCTTACTAATTGACGTGGGAATGCCATCCTATACTGAGCCAGGCATACCCCAACAAGCTGTGCGAGTTCGCAACCCCCAATGCCATGCTGACTGCTCAACTGATTCGCTGATGCGGTGCTATGCGTATGCAGTGCTTCGGTGCCTTGCGAGTTCGCAGCCCCCCCCGTGCCATGCTGACTGCTCCATTCATTTGCTCATGCGACACGGGCCATCGAGGGGAGTGAGCATGGCAAAGCCAAACGAGATTATGCAACAGGTCGTGCGTAGCGGGGCATACTCACCAATAGGTGACATCTCAGACTTGCACTGAGATCTCCGAAACGTCATTTCGGCGCTCTACACTTGAGCTAATGTCACAGAAACTTTACTTGTTTCCTCCCAGAGAGTAGCAGGCCCCCGCGCCATGCTGATTGTTCCACTGATTGGCTGACGCAGCGCTATGCGCGTGCAGTGCTTCCCCTCAAGAATTAGAACACCTCCCGTTTGCAAGTGCTTACCCTTCTGACCACGGTGGCCACCCTGGCTGTGTTGCCTTGTGTTTCAGGAGGCATAGAACAGAATGGCACACCAACCCGCTCAGCACTTGCACAGGAGAAATTCCAAACCAGCACCATGGGATGCCAAAACGGTATCCTGAATCCACTGGCTGGATCTCCTCAAGCTACCCTGATTCAACCATCAGCACCTCCAGGCACGCACCTTCAACCTCAGAATGTATCTCTTATGGGCGATGGAAGTTTCTTTCATGCGACATTCGGGTCGCCGATGTCACATGTGCCGCCATGGGCCTCACCTCATCTGAATTTCATGCCTCTGAACCTCATGCGAGGCCAACCAACTCCGGTGCAGACCTTCATCAATCACACTCCTTATGCTTCCGGAAGGGGGAACAACATGAGCGACATGCCTCCACGAGCCCAGTTGTTTCAGATGCATGACAACACCCCTAAGACGCAGAACTCATCGGAAACGGCGGCTCCAAGCGCTTCAGAAGGTGCTTTGAGTGAGGATGAGGACCTGGAAGACAATTTCAGTGAAGATGAGAATGAAGATCCAAATCCTTCTGGCAAACGTGAGCATAGACGCGAAGATGGAGATAGACTTGACGCCTTTCACCCACGAATGAAACGGCGCGCGGTCAGCAAATTCCGATTGAAGCCACCGATTGAAAAGCCTCGAAGAAAGACAGGAAAGCCATCACCCCACCTATTGAAATTGATCCGACTTTATCTTGGCGGCGAGAATGGTGGCCAAAAGCGCAGTAGAGAAACATGCGCCTTATCCTATCGGCACAAGCTCATCGAGGCGCTTGTCAAAGCCCTTGCTGCAGTCATCACCGGGAAGACTACTTATATGAAATCTTTCAACATAGCCAAGTTCCTCGAAAACGGTGAAATCGTGATCAAGATGGCGGAGCTCGATAAAGCAGACCTGAAAACTGAAGATTGCGAGGAGGCACTCACGTTAATAATAATGGACTACCAATTTTGCGGTGAGTCTGGGCGGAAGAACCCCTGCCCGACAACAAGTCCTTAAATGCAATGCAAACATATGCCACAATGCTGTTATATGGCGCCCGCCTTGTGCTTGCTGCTTTAACGAATACCAATAAATGACACGCAGGCATGCAGGCCATCAACGTCATCGAGGGTCTCTCAAAAGAGAATCCAGGATCTCAATGGAAAATTGAGGAGCGGTATAAAGCAAAGTTGCGAAACATGTTCTCAACCTCTCGGTGGGTGCGAGGCCCGATGGCGAGTAGCGCATGCAGCACAAAGATCATCGCGTGGTTGAAACGTCTTCAAGGACAAGACTCACATTACTGGGTTTTCCCCGTGAGCAGGTATACCACACCATTAGAATGCAAGATATACAAAATTAGTTGCCCCATTTACACAGGCACAATGATTCGGTTGATATGCGTCTACATCACTCGGACTCATATCCCTCGTGCGGTTTGTTTCAGGACCTCAGTCACCAGAGTTCGGAAGGAAGAGTACAGGCGAGCACAACGCAATGACGAGGGCTTGAAAGCTACCGGAGGGAGATCGTATGAGGTTCAAGTACAAAATGTGGCGGCCTACATGCAGAAAGCGCTGGGAATATGGGTTAGGAAACTAACGACGACTACACGCATGACGAACACTTGTGCCAAAGGAGATGGCAGGTCAACCATCGACGTGTTAAATGACGACGCAGACGATACCGATGATGAGGATGATGCTTGGGGCTCTGATGACAACTTTCGTTTGACTGGGAGTGATCGGGAACTGTGGTTATGCGATATGCACATGTTCAATGCTGCGCAAACTTTCTTGACAGCAACACACGCGAATGGACTTCTGGCAGCAGGTGGAGGGGTAATGAAAATCTATCCACTACCAATGTACATCTTGATCGAGCAATTAGAGAAAATGGCAAAGCAGGAGGCATGTTATCGGGAGTTGAGAAAAGCACTCGCTGGAGAGACTTGCCTAGCTGTTGCTTTCGCGGATGGCACCCATTGGCGTTATCTTTTCATTGACGGTGTCCATAAGCAGTCGGTGTACACCTTCGATCCCTTTGGCAATGGCTTCCCTGCAGAAGTGATGCACCACGTCAAGAGTGCATTCCAGGGGTGGACATGCATCCCTCTGCAATATCATCTCCAATCAGATGGCTATAGTTGTGGCTTGTGGTGCCTCGCTCTCCATGAACAATGGATTGCCTATCTGCACAATTCTACAGTAGATGTCACCTTCAACCAATACATACGCCAGTGGCTTGATCGCGAGAGCTTATGCAACTTGGATGATCCTGGTCAATGCGCAACCCACAACACGTCCTGGATCAAGGAATTCCGAAACAGGATTCATGCAGATATCGAGGCACAGCTGAATGACTCCCAGTCAGGCGTGTTCATGCTAAGATCTGAACGACGACGAGAAGTCCTTCAAGCCTTTTTCATGGATGTGATTGATTTGTCGGAGGACGATGAGCAGCCTGACTTCTTGGCACAACCTTTTGGAAGACCAACAACAGGTGAATTTCTCGTGTGCAATTTCCTGTTCGCTGAGATGCACTTGCAATGCTGATTAGGGATGGAATGCATTCCTCTGATTCGCTGATGCGGTGCTATGCGTATGCAGTGCTTCGGTGCCTTGCGAGTTCGTAGCCCCCCCCCCGTGCCATGCTGACTGCTCCATTCATTTGCTCATGCCGAAACGGACCATAGAGGGGAGTGAGCATGGCAAAGCCAAACGAGATTATGCAACAAGTCGTGCGTAGCGGGGCATACTCACCAATAGGTGACATCTCATACTTGCACTGAGATCTCCGAAACGTTGCTTCGGCGCTCTGAACTTGAGCTAATGTCACAGAAACTTTACGTGTGTGCTGAATGGGGTTCGACAATGCGTTCGTGATACTGATGTCTTGATTTGTTGTGTTTGTCACTTTTGCAGGCGGGCCAACTTCAAAACCAGCTTCAGCACACTCAGCAGGCACGGCTGGC
>LGRX02033732.1:0-36833 GCA_001247695.2 Cymbomonas tetramitiformis | reverse complement strand
CTTTCATCAGAGGCGATGCGAAATGCTTTCATCAGAGGCGATGCGAAATGCTCTCATCAGAGGCGATGTGAAATGCTCTCATCAGATGCGATTCGAAATACGATCATTACTTGGCACAATTTCGTTCCAAGAAATGTTCTGAGGTGGCTGCTATGCAAGACTTCATGCAGTCATTGGATGCCTCATGCTTGGAGCCCCCCATGGTGTTACACAACCACCTAAAACAACGTGGGGGCATTGGAGGTACGATGCACCAGGAGCGCGTGCCGGGACATGTCATCACTTTTCCCGATTTGCTGCGTGGGTCTGCTAATAATCTGACGGGCGTGGCGAGCAATCTGCCCCAAGAAAAAGATTTGAGCTTCGCCAACCTGGTTGCTGCCAAGCCGTTGGTGCTGGTGCATTTTGCGCGCTGGGGCTTCGACACCTTCTTCACAGACGCCGACGTGCTCATCCTACAAAATCCCTATGACAGGTAACTGTGAGGCCCATGTCTCACTCATCCTACAAAATCCCTATGACAGGTAACTCTGACGCCTATGCCTCGCTCATCCTACAAAATCCCTATGACAAGTAACTGTGACGGCCATGTCTCGCTCATCCTACAAAATCCCTACAGGTAACCTGACGGCCATGTCTCGCTCATCCTACAAAATCCCGATGACAAGTAACTCTGACGGCCATGTCCCGCTCATCCTACAAAATCCCTATGACAGGTAACTGTGACGCCCATGTCTCGCTCATCCTACAAAATCCCTATGAAAGGTAACTCTGACGCCATGTCTCGCTCAAGCTACAAAATCCCTATGACAAGTAACTGTGACGGCCATGTCTCGCTCATCCTACAAAATCCCGATGACAAGTACCTCTGAGCATCTCGGCTGCTTGTACGAGTGCAAAATAGAGGCACGCGCTCCTGGTGGTGGGCGCACGGCATGAAGGAGTGCACTCATGGGGGTATGGCACCATATCACCTGCTGTGGAGCGTTGCGGCGCCTCTCTCATGCGAGTGACGCAGCCTCTCACTTCCAAATGCGCGCACGGCGGTGCGAGTGACGCAGCCTCTCACTTCCAAATGCGCGCACGGCGGTGTCCAGCCCTCTCGCGGGAGCACCGTGGGCCCTCGGTCACTAGTGCCTCGCCCTATGGCCTACGCTTCTGCTCGCGGAGACGTCACAATACTTCACACTCTAATGGGAGTGTCCTAGCGTGTGGGAGTGCCGCAGTGCGTCACCTGCTTGGGGGGGGTGCACTCCACCCGCGCGACTCCTGCCACAGGAAGGCGGCTACTTGCGCTATCCAGGGCCGATCGAAGTACTGTATTGCTGTGCCTCAGCTTCGTGCTTTTGCGAATGCTTTCACGCTTTTGACATTTGGCAGCCACGCCGCTGCGCTGACTAATCTCCTCCCGCCGGGGCAATATGCAGGTTGGATTCCACCTGTGACATGTCATTCCAGCACGAAAGAAGAAAGGATTTGAGGGGTCTGAATTCAGGTGGGTGCCATCGATATGGCGCAAGCTGATGGCATATGCCGTGTCAGTTAAGCGGTCAGTGTGATAAAGTGGATGCGTCATGAGGCGCGACAAAACAGTTCATGCTGAAGAGGATGCTGCAAGTTTGCCAAAGCGATTGCTAAGAAAGTGGACGTTAGATGAAATTGCACCTTTGAGATGAGCCGTCTGAAGCTGGCACTCATTTGATGACCTGTCTCAAGCTGACACTTCCGGCTCATTTGAATTTAAGAAGGAACACCTGCGATGATGGCCCCCGTCCAACATTATGCTTCCATGAGGTGTGCGCATATCGAGATGTGCAGATATCGAGATCGGGATCCCAATCAGCGTTTTCTAATCCGCTACGGCTCCTAGAGCCCATGCCACATGCCACGTATGCATAGTGGGAAACCGGCCTTTGCACTGCGTGTGGAATACATTACGCCACACAGCACATTCTCGATTCCAGTAGGGGCCCCACCGTCCCCCCTCTAAGGGTGCTATCCCACGGGGGCCACCAGCAATGTTCGGACAGTCCGGCACCCTCACACGTAGTTAGGCTGAAGTCCGATAATGCCTAGCGAGGATTGAAACCCTCCAAAGCTACAGGTCACATGCTCAACACAAGTCGGGTATGTCGGCACTAGCGCTTCAGCACCCAGCCTACTAAGTCTACTGCAACAGCACCAAAAGTAAAAGCTAGCATGAGGGTCCTTCGAAGACCCCCCAAGAGGGGAGACCATCGCCAACTCCGGCACATGGCTGGTACTGCACAGCTCTTCCTGCTGCAGCCTACTCAAACCTTGGGTTCACTACTAAGTCGTCCGCCTCTCTGCGGGCACACGCTGCATTGCCGCCATCTCTTGCCGCCAGCTGTTGCAGTGCCATACGGACGGCCTCTACCGCCGAGTCCGCCTCGGGCTATGCCAAAGTCGGCACACCTGCAGTCGGGGAGGGCGGGGGGCGGGGCTCTCCGTATAGTCACAGTACACGGCAAGAGGCCTTCTCGGTCACGCAGAGGGCTCGCGTAGCCTCCGACGCATCAGAAAGCCTCAGTTCGCAGATCCACTCCCGATGACAGGCATACCGATCGTCACACTCCGCGGACCAGAAAACTCGCAGTTTTCAAATCTGCTGCGGCTCCTAGAGCCCATGCGGGAGCCTGTCCCGCCCCCACTCACAGGCAGGGCAACCATCATGGGTACAGCGGGCCCCGCCCCCACTCACAGGCAAGGCAACCATCATGGGTACAGCGGGCCCCGCCCCCACTCACAGGCAGGGCAACCATCATGGGTACAGCGGGCCCCAGGGCCCAGGTCTCTCCCGCTCATCAAAAGAGACTCTGACCACACGGACCTGGAAGGCAGGGAGCCCAACACCGGCCTCATTGGCCCGCCCTCGGCCTCATTGGCCCGCCCAGGAAGAGACGTCTCCCGGGAGTCTCCCAGCTCGGTCCACTGGACCACACAGTCTGCTAGATGTACCCTGTCGGGGCAAAGCAGTGGCCACCATGGCTGCATGGGTTACACTGCCACCACAACGGTAGCAGCAGCTCTCTGCCTGTAGGAACAGGAGCAGCCTCCCCATGAGCCTGAAAGGGGGGTTGCATCGATTCACATACCTTCTTCAACCACCCTGTGCAAGCGTGCCAACCCCGGATGTCCCCGGGCACCGCCAAGCACTGTGAAAACGGTCCAACGGTGTCCTGTCCACCTGGTGTCAACACCCTCCCGCAATCCGCAGAACAAGGCCGCGCACCGGGCTCAACACCCAATCATCGTGGTCCCGGATCTTGGACAAGGCATCCACTTTGGCTGCACAGTTTCTTGGCACCCACACGGAAGACAACCAGGTTAGCGACACCAAGCTCACACACTTCTTGAGCCGGTCGATGCAGCTCCTCATGCCGGCTTCGTGACTCCAGGACGAAGTGCGCTGCCTGGCTGTCACAAGTCACACGCACCCTCTGCCCCCGCAAGCGGCCCGGCTCGCTGAAGGCCACCAAGGGAGCCTTAACCCCCCTTCAACTCACGCTGCTGAGTAGAAGGCCATGGCCGGTCCTCAGGGACGAGTGACTCCCTCTGACAAGCTCAGGCTCAGGCTCATTCTCGGTCTCCTCAAGCCAGGTGCCCCAACCCGCATTTGACGCATCATTGTGTCGGGTTGCCGGAGGAAGTGCAGCGCCATGCGGCTCCCACAAACCTTGCCGAAATCGCGGAAAGTCGTCACGGAGCCTGAACTGACGCCCCCTGGGGAAGGGCTCGGCAGCCTTTCACGTGAAGAGCCCAGGAGCCCACCTTCGTGGTGTCCTGAATAATCAAATGTATGCAATATGCTTTTAAAGCTGCAAAAAAGAAATCAAGCGGACGTGCAGCAACCCACTCTCCGCACAGAACACAGCAAGAGGCCCTCTCATTCACACGGAGGGCTCGTGCAGCCTCCGACCAATCAGAAAACCTCAGTTTTCAGATCTGCTCCAGACGGTAGTCACCCTGACTGCCGCCCTCCGCAGACCAGAAAACTCACGTTTTTTTTACTGATTTTGAAATAATGGTGATTTGAACGGTCCTTCAAGCATGTTGAAGTATTTGTAGCTAATCAAATGCGTGGCTTTCAACCAGGGGATGATCAGCCAATTTTGTCCCAAGAAATTTGGTAGATCCAGACTGCTTTCACACCCTAAGGCCGTCCATACATTACACATCACGAGCTCGCACCCTGGCATACACATGTATCAACCTACGTGGAATGCAGCAGCCAATTTGGAGTGCTTTGAGTCTAAAATTTAAGCACTGATTATTGTTTTCGCTCTCTTCATCCGGGCGAGGTCGGCTGATGGTGTCTGAGCAGGGTGCTTCGCGTGGTCGGCCTCTAAAAACGACACTGTGGTGAAGCTCATGTTGACGTGGACGTTGAAGATGGCAAAGATTTTCGAGGTAGCTTCCTGAATGTCCCATCCGCGGGGTCGCTCAATCCGGTTGTCCTCGGGCGGTGCTGGGAAGACGGTCAGCCAGGATGTGATCACGACTTCTGAGGCGGCGTGCTGAAAAGCCAGCAGGCCAGGATGTGAACGCCATGTCTAACGTTGTGCTGAGCTCTTCCTCTCTTTGATCTGAGCACACTACTCACACCAGTACACAGCCCAGGGTGGCTCCAACCTGTTTGCAGCACCGGTCTTGCGCAATATCGCGGGCATTCCGCGGTTGCCTGAGGGCGCTGGGAGCGGCGTCCACGCATGATGGCGGCTGGGTGGACTGCTACTCGGGACTCTGGCGGGTGGCAGCCAAAGGGGCGAGGTCTAACGGACCAGGAGGTGATGCAAAGCCTAATGACGAACTTGTTCAAGCGCGACAGGTGTGTTTCCATGGCCTCGTTCGCTCGGCAGCACTCCCAGTGCTTGTACAGCCTGACCCGTGCGCGCAAGCTGCGGTGAGGCATCTCCAGGAGGGAGCCGAGATGCCTTGCGTCACGCTCCCTGTGCGTCAGGGCCTGGCGCGCTGCTGATGTGGCGGCGCTCGTGGTGGATCGCGCGCTCCGTTTCGCTTGCCCAGCTCAGTTCGCCAATTGGAAGCCGTTCTCCACTTCCAGCTGTGCTCCGCGGGCGGCGCCATCCCCATTTCCCGTCCCATCCTGCGACTTTGCATCCGACTGGCTCCCCTCGAGCGACAGGTTGAGGTCGCTGCGTGTCCTTGAGTGCTTTCTGTGGAGAGGCGCAGGGGGATTCAGAGGACACCGTTGTATCCTGCACGGGCGCATCTATATCGCGGTACTTCCCAAAATCAAATTTCCCTGACCCCCCACCGCCCCGATTGGTATGCCGCGTTCCTGGAGTCTGCTATTGCGTGCTGAGCCGGCATCGCGCCGCTTGTGTTCCGCTGTGCCGCGTTCCCGCATGCCGCCTGCGCGCCAGAGCAGCGCCTTTTGCCACAGCAGGATGGCAGCGCCCTTCACCAGGAAGGACCGTCCGATTTCTGGTGAAGCAACAAGGATCGTCCGATTTCTGGTGAAGCAACATTTTGGTGGGGTGCCTGTCAACACAGCTGTGGGGTTGACATCGATTGGACCGAGGATCACCAATTTCACGTTCTGCACCCTCGATGCGCACTTTTACTTGTGCGGCAACCACCTGCCGTGCACCAAGCAGCTGAAGCAGGAGAAAGGAGGGAGGCAGGTGGCGTACCATCGAAGAAACCCAACCCAAACCATGGCGTAGCTGTCTGCTTGCCGCGGGCGATATCCTCACACGATGCGGTGTAATGGTGATGGAACAAGAGCGTGCAATATGTGCGGGCAGTGTAGGCCTTAGCAACTCGCGCACCTTCCTAGTTGTGATGTTTTCCTTCACCATGCGCCATGCCTGAAGTGCTCCCAGAGCCCCCGGAGTTCCTTCAGCTGCCCGACTCTTATCAAAGGGATGGCCTCCTCTTGTCCGCCGGCTCTATGCCCTTACCCTGACACAGCTCCTTGAACTCCTCCCGGCGCGCCGGCAACTCTCCCACCAACTCGTTGTGCCCATGCTCAAGCCGCATCCAGGATGCTCGCGATGGGTACAACCAAGAGCCTCTTCCATATTGCCGGCAACCGGTGCAACCGAGAGCCTCATCCATATTGCCGGCAACCGGTGCAACCGAGCGCCGCTTCCATATTGCCGGCAACCGGTGCAACCGAGAGCCTCTTCCATATTGCCGGCAACCGGTGCAACCGAGAGCCTCTTCCATATTGCCGGCAACCGGTGCAACCAAGAGCCTCTTCCATATTGCCGGCAACCGGTGCAACCGAGAGCCTCTTCCATATTGCCGGCAACCGGTGCAACCGAGAGCCTCTTCCATATTGCTGGCAACCGGTACAAAAGTTCCTGTGTTTTCCTTTCCAAAAGCCGGCCAGTCATCAGAATGTGCCTCCCTTGCCAAAAGCCGGCCAGTCATCAGAATGTGCCTCCCTACGGCGTAATTCATGTGAAATGAACCCTCTTTTATACGAGATGCCAGATACTCGGCAGGTCTTCATTTTGCATCATAATTAATTTATCACGATCGCGAATGACATGCTGATCTATGTCACATGGTAATTTAAAGTTTTAAGCTGTACCGCTCAGAAAAGCTATTAGCTTTAATAAATACAGCACAGCCGCGCGATTGGCATCTTAGAAGAATCTCGAGCGTAATACCGTATTTATTTATAATAACCTTGTAAATTTTATACCAGAGTAGTTAGTTTTTAGGAGACCGATCGATCTATCGGGAGGGTTTTTCACATAACTCGATATACACGTGGCAAAGCCTATGTTACTTAGGGATGTCGTACATTTCCCACGTGTATGTGTGAATATATAGAAAACCCTCCCGATAGGTCGATGCACCTTTAAAAAAAATAGTACTCCTACACCTCACATTCATATTTCTAATAATAGCATGCCGTTGAACTAACTAAATACGGATTCACTGTCATACTGTAATCCTGCGGTTGTCTGCACTTTTTATTTCGTTCACTGCGATATATACCGTAGAGATTAATGATGCTGACGAGTTTATATATTGATGACTCCGAGAATAAAATAAATAGTATATGGAGACAAAACGTTGTACTCCCTTGCCAAAAGCCGGCCAGTCATCAGAATATGCCTCCCTTGCCAACAGCCGGCCAGCCATCAGAATGTGCCTCCCTTGCCAACAGCCGGCCAGTCATCAGAATGTGCCTCCCTTGCCAACAGCCGGCCAGTCATCAGAATGTGCCTCCCTTGCCAACAGCCGGCCAGTCATCAGAATGAGCGTGCCAACTATTGGGACCTGGCGTGCGCATTCCGACCACGAAAGTGCGCTGCGTGCACTGAAGCTCACTTCTCGAGATTGCGCACACCAAAGTCTTTGGTGTGGTTTTGATATGATCCGTGCTACAAAGCAGGCCTTCATCGTGGCACTGAGACCCGAGCAAGGCTCTGATTGTGCCAGTGGACACCTTGAACGCATGAAGCACCCAAACTCTGGACTTGGAATGCAGGAGTGCGATCTTAACAAATCCAGCTGGGAACAGACGATGTCGAGGAATGTTGTTCTCGCCCACCATAATGACATGATTCACAACGAGGACAAAATTGTTCGAGCTAAGGTACTCCGCCCTGCCCCCCAGCCAGTGAGAAAGGCACATGAAAACTCTCGAAGTCAAAATATGTTTTATAGGTTTTGGGGGGGAGTTCTGGGTGATCATTGATGTGTGCAAGAAGAGCAAGCAACAAGAGTGCATGTATCTGACCATTGCCTAAGTATCGAGGGGTGTTGGTTTTGTGTGTGATAAGCAGTTGCTTGGATTTTGGCTAGAGGGAAAACTTCCCTTGGATTGAGACGCACTAATTTATGTGCATCCCGCTATCGTTGATGCGGTATCGTTGCATGCTTCAACAAGTGCATTGCCGAGGAATCACGCGCTCGGAATTCAGCCAGCGAATGCCGCTTCATTCATTCGTGAACTTAGTTGGACCAATATTTGATTTCCTTGTGCAAGGCTTGCCGAATTATTATAGGTGGTACGTGGACGTACAGGTGGGGGAATAATATCCCCCACCCAGCTTTAAAACGTATATTAAGGATGAGCGTCGTCATCGGGGAACATGTGTGTAAAACACAGATCCCGAATGGAATAAAAATATCTCCCACCCATATAATCGAACATCTGCACTTCACCGACCTACAGGTACAACGGCACAACGCAGAGACATATATATTATTTTTGGGAGTCGGTGCATTTGCAAGTCATTTTGCCCTAAAGCCTGCCAAATATTTATGTTATCCGACTTTAGACTCTGACAGCCGTTGCACCGGTGTCCCACTTTCGCGGGTAATAACATATATACTCATATATATATCCGTTATTACACAATTATGACCGTTAGTGTGCGCAAAATGGGCAGCCCATCATGCGTATGCAACGTGCTTATTTCAATAAATATTCGCTAAATATGTTATTATCATATGGTACCTTAGACGGCCTTTCTTGAAGCATCGGGATGGCCTCCGCCGCTCCTCCGGAGAGGGTGTTGCGGTGAGATGGCGGGATGCCAACCACAAGAACAACACCTCACATCACGCTGAAAATTTGTATGCGCGAAGGAAAACGTGCATACAAACCAAAGGCGAGTTGTTCCAACGGAATGCAGCGGAATGCACCATACTTATAATCAGAATTTCTGAGTGAGGTTTTGAGCAAAAACTCGAAACTTCACTCGAAAATCCCAGAAAGCAATGAGATGTGCGCCCGCACTTGGCAGGAAGCATGCATATGGAATATGATGAATATGTAGTTAATGATTTATTGCAACATATGTCAAATATATTGCAATATATCTCTGCAGCACCCTTCGAAGGGCTGCTGCGCTGCTGTCCGCTTCGTTCTGTTCTGAGAGAAAGTCTGCGCAACGTTTCATAACATCAAAAAAATCGGATTGAATCGCACCGAAGGTGCATATATTCCTCTCGTCTGAAAATGGAAGAAAAAGCACACAAATCTCCACATCCTATAAATCATATAGCACATTATGTATGTTCCGTATTTAAGACAATATGTTTTTCAAACACGTCGTCCGATCAAACCGATTCGATCATATAACTACATTTTCGATCGAACAGTTTTAATGCAACGGATACTTGACGAATGCCGCCACGTCATCCTTCCCTCGCACTTTTAGTCGCTGTCGACATCGCGCTCGCGTCGTCGCAGCCCAGACACGAGACAGATCTCAGATCGAGATGCCCACATCGCAATAAAATGGCAAAGCGAGCGCGAGCGGAGTGGGAGCGGAGCCCCCGCGACGCGAAGCGGGAGCGACGAGTGGGCTTCGCTGTTCCAATTCCAATGTCTATGTGTTAAATATGGAACACGGGTGTAATGTGTTAAATATGAGACGCGAATCTTATAAATTAAAGATGTGACCCAGCCCTATTGTGTTGCGGTAAACATGGAACGCATCGGCTTGAGATGTTAGATATGAGCGACACAAACGTTGTATGTTCAATATGAAACAAATGTGATATGTTAAATATAGGACACGCACATCATCTGTTAAATACGAAACATCAACACGAATGTGTTAAATACGGAACGTCAATATGTGCCGGAAATGATAGCCTGACTAGTTAGTTCGTACAGTCAGGTGCTATATCCAGTGTGTCATTCTCGGTGTACAGCTAGTGACCTAGACTCAGTATATATTCCATTTATCCGAGTTTAGCTTGATCCGTTGTTTACCCGTCGGCAGCGGTTCCCCTCTGCCTGTCTAGCTGTTTCTAGCAGGTTATGGTCCCTCTCACGTTTGCGTGAACTGAATTTTAGCGTAGACTTTCATTTATTTTCCGCCCTGCCTTGCTTTCGGTTGAGTGTCTCCACGCGTTGTGGGACGCTCGGATTGGATTATGCGTTTTTACTGGAAACGCTGCTTTCGGCTTTGGGAGATTACGACGAGGTGGTGCTCTACGATTTTTCTTGCGTGGCTTTCTTGTTTGTATTCCGTTTCTATTATGGATTCATCTCAGATTTCTTCGAGCGAGGAGCTCGACGCTCTTTTGGCATCTATTGATGGGAAGTTGGATAAGTTGGACACTCTTAACCGCTCGCGCACGTTGGGACTCATTTCTTCTATGGCTCGCGTTCTGACGCACTTTCGAGGTTCGTCGCAGATTTCGGGAGGCTTGCCTTCAGATTCCCCGCCCATTGTTATGAAGATTGCTGTTTCTAGCGATGGCGTTGGGGTTGGTAGTGCCTGTGTGCGACCAGTTGACTCCGGTAATTTTGGCATTTCGACCTCTCGTTTTAGTGACAAGAACGAAGGTACAGACGCGAGGATGTTTCTAGACTCCAACTCAGTTGCTTGTCACGAGCGACAAACACTCGACCCTCGCCTCCAGCGAGAGATGCGTTTCCACAGGCTCCTCCTGTGCGAAGCGAAGTTCACTACCATCGGCACATTTATTCGTCTGCTCCTTATATGGGCTCTGGGGCGCCTTTCGATGAGCAGTCTGACGGTAGTGTAGAGGACGAATCGGAGTACCCACTTAGGTATTTCGACGAATCTGAAGACGACTATGACGTAGAGAATGAGGATTCTTCTGGCCACTTGGCCTTACCGCATTTCTCGGATTCACAGTTGGCACAAGAAGGGACTCTGGACACAAGTTTCCAGAGCGCTTCTTATGGCGGAGTTTTGGACAGCTCACTTGAGGAAGACATTTTGCCGCAACACGAGTTTCTGTGGGCACAGTTTCATTACATGAGCCAGACACAGGGAAATTCAAAAACGAAAATTTTCCGGAGGCAGGCATTGTCGAAGGAGAGGACCGCGTTGAGCACTACACCCCTGAAGAGTGTGCAGCCTGGGACGCAGGAGCCTGCGAATATTTCGAGGATGGTGGTGCACAGGGAGCGAGTATGAGGAGTATAGCTCTGAGGAGAGCTATTATGAATCCGATGGTTCTTAATTTTCTTTATACTAACCGGCAGGACGTTTCTGTGGGTGCTGACCGCTTGCTGTAGTTGGAATTCTTTTATTTTAGCACCTTCACTTTATTGCCGCTAGTGGCTACTAACCGATGGTCCTTACGGTAGAACCTAGAACGCTGTAGGTCCTACCACAAGGACCACTTTTTAAATATTTTTTTAAGGTAGCCTATCGATATCAGGATTAGCTGCCCATTGGGTTACAGCATCTTTGAGATCTGAACTAAGTTCCCCTTCCCCCACGTCGCAAGTTTTGACCGTACGTGCACGGTGCACCATCTATAGTAAGCATGGGTAGTGCAAAAAATGATCGAACATTAGCTATGCCACACTGAAATTATCGGATTTTACATACCCATGCCACTTCAACTGAGATTTTGATGTTCAAGATGACCCCGGATGAAAATTTTGAGATGACATTAGCGAAAGAACTACTCGAGAACTTGACGACGCGAATCTCGAAATTTTCGTAGGACCTGTTGTGAAACGGATAGCCGGGCTTAAATGTAGGTCCGTGTGGTAGGACCTAGTATTTTTTTTGCTGAAATTTGAAAAAAATACACCGCCAAAGCGTGCGCAATTTAAGCACTCCAAAGGTCACCCTATGCATGCACCCACAAGTTGAAATATTCATTTGACTCATAAATAGGATGGCTGATCGCACGTTGGACCAGTTTAGTCATGTTTATGCGAGGAAAAAACATGTGCACGTAGGTCCGTATGGTAGGACTTTGAATTTGGGTACGAGTAGCCACTAGCCACTTGCGACCAACTTGTGCTCCAACACGGACATGGGCGATGACCCCTTTTACAGTGCAAACATTCTATGAGTTAATTCGACCGGCAGGGCTTACTTTATTTTGGTGGCTACATTCCGACATGCAGACCGGCAGACCTTTTGAACGAGCCTAGCCAATAGCAGGCAAAGAGAATGTATGATCGGAGACGTATTATTATTTTTCTTGTGGCTCCTAGCTCATCCTGCTCTAGCATGTGTTGTACCGGTATGCTTGAACACTTATCACACTATCTTGTGGTTGTGACGAGTTTCTTTACCGCTTAGCACATTAAATCTTACACTGTAAGTCTAGTAGCTAGGGTGGTGTGTTGTCACAAGCTGTGCACCTCAAATGAGGTGGTGTGCCGGAAATGACAGCCTGTCTAGTTCGTACAGTCAGGTGGCATATCCAGTGTGCCATTCTCGGTGTACAGCTAGTGACCTAGGCTCAGTATATATTCCATTTATCTGAGTTTAGCTTGATCCGTTGTTTACCCGTCGGCAGCGGTTCCCCCCTGCATGTCTAGCTATTCTTCTAGCAATATGAAACACGCCGATGTGAGGCGAGGCCGAGGTTGTTACTGCGCTGCGCGGTGTGCGGGCCTGACTATGTGTATAAAGTGCCTTCGGTGCGTCGGCTGGGAGCGCATGCATGCAAGCGGCGTTTATGATTATAAATGACCTGAAATGATGACCGACGCGACGTCTTGCTAGCTATGTGTATAGACGCAAAAACACCGATTCTGCGAAGCGTCGCATTAATTTTGCGAAGCGTCTAGTGGAGATCCCTAGATCGACCAAGCCTAGTACTTGTATGCGGTAAGAATCACCGCCGGAATCAACCCTGTGACCCTATCTCGCTGTTGCCTAATTTATTGGGGGGAAATCTTTAGATTGTCCCCCTCTTTCAAAAATGCGTTTTTTTGTGTCACGCTTTATGACCGTGACGCTTTTCGACTGTCACGCTTTTCGCGCTCACGCTCATTTTTTTAGAGACTTCGTTTCGTTGAAACCAGCTATTCCAAAACGAACACTGTTTTGTGTCACGCGTTTTACCGTGACGCTTTTTACCGTGACGCTTTTTACCGTGACGCTTTTCTACTGTCACGCTTTTCGCGCTCACGCTCATTTTTTTTAGAGACTTCATTTCGTTGAAACCAGCTTGCAGCTATTCCAAAACGAACACTGCTTTGTGTCATGCTTTTTACCGCGACGCTTTTTACCGTGACGCTTTTCGACTGTCACGCTTTTCGCGCTCACGCTCATCTTTTGTAGAGACTTCATTTCGTTGAAACCAGCTATTCCAAAACGAACACTGCTTTGTGTCACGCTTTTTACCGTGACGCTTTTCGACTGTCACGCTTTTCGCGTTCACGCTCAATTCTTTTAGAGACTTCATCTATATTATTAAGCCGCCTAATATGCTCTTTTTGAGCCTTCCGATTCAAAAATGCCGATCCGCCGCATCGTGTCGGCTGTCCTACTGCAGACGTCGGCTGTCCTACTCCAGATTTTGCGAGGAGCTCACAGACGCTGCTCATCTGACCAATCGTATGCACAGTACTCCATTAAATTCGTAAATTTTTCATACCCGATCTTCCATTCAGGTCAGGCATTGGTTCGGATAATTCGAGCCAATGATGTTTTAGATTCTAATAAAAAATCAGGTTATCGTCCGATTGAATCTTTGATGGTTACGGGCGCAGTGTCAACAACGGAGCCGGACCGTCTTCGACGGAGCCCGCCTTCGGCGGGCTACGACGTAGCCGGATCCCGCCTTCGGCGGGATCTCCACGGATACGGTCCGGGCCGAAGCCCGCCTTCGGCGGGCTACGACGTAGCCGGATCCTGCCTTTCACCGGATCCCTTGGATACGAGCATTTTTTGGGGCCTCATGAGATGTTATTTCATAAATAAAGTTAATGTGAAGCGCAAATCAAGGTTGGGCTTGCGCGAGGGCGCTTCATGCAAAAAGATTCCAGATTCTAGATCGCGAGATATAGGCGATTTAAGTATGCGCTTAGGTATGGTTAAGTATGGGCGAAACCCGAGCGGTATCAACCACAACTTTCACATATCGTGACCAATTTCATCCCTGAAGTGCGCAATGCGTTCACATAGGTCTAGGGGACATCTTTATCGAATAAAAAGTTTTCAAAGGTTTTTGCACGTAGCACGCACCCCCGCGCAAGCCCAACCTTGAAATAATCAGCGTACGGTACTGTATATATCATCATGAGGGGGTCTTGCGATGATCGGATGATGTATCAATATTAATATAGGCGGATTATTTAAGAGTTTGGTAAGGATTATTTAAGAGATTGGTAAGGATTCGTTGTTTAAGATTTCTTTGCCTAGGTTATATATTAATTATTCACCGTAGAGTACAGGTATGGCGTCGTTCACCGTAGATGACGATATTTCTTGCAGTCTGCTGTCGGCAGATAATGCTATTCACAGTAGATAAATGATATTCGCTGCAAATAATGATACTCACTACACGTGATGATATTCACTAAACTATTTTGCAGATGATCGGCGCTGTACCAAAAGAAAAACGCTTCTTTTAGTCTTACACGTCAATATTCACTAACAATGGTCAATGGACCATGTGTATGTAACTATATAACTCTGACTTCAAAACAATTTAGTACGATACAACCCCCCTTCTTGGTTGGTCCTCTCTAATCAAATGAGATGCCTCAGCAGCAGTGTCAACAAAGGAACCGGACCGTCTTCGACGGATACGGATGCGGTCCGGGCCGAAGCCCGCCTTCGGCGGGCTACGACGTAGCCGGATCCCGCCTTCGGCGGGATCCCCACGGATACGGTCCGGGCCGAAGCCCACCTTCGGCGGGCTACGACGTAACCGGATCCTGCCTTTCACCGGATCCCCACGGATGCAGTCCGGGCCGAAGCCCGCCTTCGGCGGGCTACGTCGTAGACGGATGTCAACGAAATAGCGGACCCGTCTCCGTCTCCGTCTCCGCGGATTAACCCGTCTCCGTTGTTGACACTGTACGGGCGTCAGATCCCGATATTTCCTGGACAGGCATCGTTAATTTTTCCTACTATCCATGAAGCAGGTTCATGGAACCTGATCCTGAATCGAGAATGCCGCGGACCCGCGTATGAGACGGTATGAGTGTTTGACCGAGCACCCGTGACCTGTTCCAAATACGTTCCGCGCCTGCCAACGACCCATGCATTATTCACCAGGAGCGCCCACCCTGTGCCCGGAGGCACAGCGTGAGCCGATATGCCTATGTGTCCGTATGTGTGTCATCGGGGGTAATCTGGGATTGGCACGATGACAGTGAAATTGGGCTTGAAATCACGATGAGAATGAATACCAGATGTCCGGGGTATGACAGTATGACACTATGACACTATGACAGTATGACACTATGACACTATAGTAGTATGACAGTACTGTGGGGGGTGTCATCGTGGAACTCAGTCAGACCCTCGAAGAATGGTCAGATTCGCATCGGGGTTGAAAAGACAATGAAATCGAATATCAGATATTAAGGTTATGACAGTATGACAGTATGACGCTATGACAGTATGACAGTATGACAGTACAGTAGTATGACAGTACTGTGGGGCAGTCATCGTGTCAGCCTGTCGGCATAACATCTGAATCGAGAATGACGAATCGGAATTAGAAATGAGATCGGATCGGGAACTGAACGTTGAGCCGAAGTGTGACATCGGCTCTCGAGTGGTTGACCCTGCAACCTGAGTGACGAGTGAATAAGTAGAGCACTTGAGAAGTGTTTAGCCTTCAGAACTCGGAACCGAATTATCGTTTGTACCTCAATCTGGCCCTGATCCAGTATATTATAAAATCCGAATTGTGTACCTTTGCACGTTCAATCAAAAACATATTTCCGAGCATCTGTCGTAGTGCCCCGGGCACATTTGGTATCAGCGTGCTGCGATTTCGCCTCTGCGCAACTCGCCCACGGACCTATTGGAACTTTCGTTGTGATACAGGGGGAGAGCTGTACTTCCGGCTATCTGTGCGCAATTTTTGCCTCCGTAAGTACATTTTTTTTCGTATACAACGGCCGTATTCTCTGGAAAATATCTCCAAAACTTCATATTTTTGCTCCTTAACACTGGGGGCTCAAACTGGCTCAGAAACCCAAGCATTCGTTTTCCGATCTTAAACCCGAAGTCCGTCCCAGGCCACAAACGACCGTCAGGGAGCACCCTAAAGGGTTTCCCCGGTCTACAGTAGCCAAGAAAACGATATAGCTCACCTTTCAGAGCCCCAAAAAGGCGAAAAACCGCCCAAAACAGCCAAAAATAGCCGTTTTTGACAGTTTCCAGCCTACCCCAAAACCTCTCCCAGTAGCCCCCACCACCGAAAACCCCTCCTTAGACCCCATAGAACAGCCTAGAAACCCCTGATACCGCCCTCACGGCCATCAGCAGCGGGGAAAGCTCCACCAAAAGGCGCTTTCAGCAGTTCTGGGACGTTTCTGGCAGCCCTTCAGCACCTCCTGGTATCTTCCAGCAGTGCACTGACTGGGGCTTTTCTTGGGACCTACGGAGTACAGATACCGTCTGGGACCTTACTGGACCCCCATATTGGACCTGACACTCCTTTTTCACTGCTGCTTGACTCTTGCCCGCGCGCCTAGGCACTCAAAAATCGTGTCGCGGAGCCCTGGCCAAATTTTGAGTTCGCTGGTGTATGGCAGTACCCCCTTCGCCAGAAGAATACAGAAGAGCGTGGTGGAAGCAAGGACCTATCAAGTGGGTATTCCCCCCAGACCCTACCTATCCACCAGCAGGCGCTTTCTGGCAGAGCGGTCCTTGGAGCGGTCCTCCTTCCCCCTCCTCCTCTGACGACGAAGAGGAGAACAGCGACTGAACGCCTGGGCAAAGTCACGCTGGCTATCCCACCAGTACATTACGACCACGTGTGGCATCTCCAGGCAATACAAGTGATCGACGCCCCTCCTTGGGTCCTCCTTGGCGCTGATTGGGTTCCCCCATCTCCACCTGGAAGTCCCGCTCCTTCGCCTCCAGCGAGTGACATCGACGAGGACGAGGCTGATTAAATAAAAAGGCGAGCACTCACTACTTTTGCTCACCTGTGGCTATTGCCACACCCAGTCTTTGAACTCAACCAGCTCAGCAGTCAGAATGTCACAGCAGACATCAGAGGCATTCCCCAGCATGAGTGTCAGCGCAGAGCAGCTACACCACACACTGTTCTCTCCCATGACCTTCCCATCGCCCACCGCATACGCCTCCGCTCACCCCATTCCACACCCAGGCACCACCATGCCCTACACAGCGGTGCCCCGCCCTTATACTATGCCGGATGGCACCCCCGCACAGGCTGTATGGAACGGCGTCAATTGGGTATTGCCCCAATCAGCGCCCCTCGCTGGGGGAGTATCACCAGTGCCGTTCACACTGGGAACCCATCACCCCGTGGGCGCATATCCCACACCGTTCCAACAACAGCTACAGCAGCAGCAGCAGTGGCTCGCGTACCAGCAGCAACAACAGCAGTGGCTTCAGCAGCAGCCACTGGAACCGATGCAGCAGCAGTTACAGCAGCAGCAGTTACAACAGCAGCAGTTACAGCAGCAACAGCAGCAGCAGCAGCAACAGCAGCAACAGCAGCCGCAGCCGCCACAACAGCCGCAGCATCGACCACAGCAGCCCCATCAGCTGGCACCAGCCACCTCCGCGCTTCATGACTCAGGCGCGGATCTCTCATCGCTGCAGCACTTCATCAGCATCGGCGCCGCGGCCCTGCCGGACCCTCTGCAGGTACCCCTTGACAGCGGAGTTCAGCAGAACGTCTTGGGCGGTACCCAGCTCTTGGTGCGTCACCTTCCCGCGGTGGCGACAACCTCAGAGACTCGCCGGCGTCGGCGTTCCCGAAGGGCATCCTCGGGCCCTGCGACACATGGCAAACATCTTCCAGGCCCAAGCCACGCACCTGATCACTCTGACCCCGACTCCGGCACGGACATCAGCCGCACCAGCACGGGGACCAGAGGCAGCCGAAGCACGCAGGCACGGGCTGAGCGCAGGCGGAGGGCCGCCCACAGGTCCGGCTCCGACTCGGACGCGGGCAGTCGAAGTGAACACATTCGCAGAGAAGTCCTGGCGGCAGTACAGGCCCTGGACATCTCCGCGGTGCTCTCGAGAGGACTCGCGCTGCCTGGCGCGACGGCATCGTCAGGAGCCTCCCCACCAGGCGACCCTCAGGGCAGCGCACAGGGCCTGACGGCGGACCATCTACACGAGGCAGACGCCGCCGCCAGCGTAACCCCTCCAGTGCCTCAGACCGCCGCTGAGACCGCTCCCGCCGAACCTCCCACTCAGGGTCGGCCAAATCCCCATAACATGATGGTGGCCCGCCGGCGGCAGTCGATGGAGACGGTGGTGCACGGCGGTGGCAACCCCGACTCAGAGCCCAGAGACTCCAGTTCAAGCGACTCGCCACCAGGCCCCCCTAGTGATCCACCTCAGGATCCCCCTGACGACCCCGCACCAGAGCCCTCCTACCCTCAGTACCCAGAGGTCAGAGCCCTCTTCGTCACCCACGATGGTGGGTCATTGTGGGTGCACCAGTCAGCTGGGGTGCGAGGCGCGGCAACCGTCTCCCTGCCATGGGACGAACGCCGCCGGGCTGGGGTGCAGGGCGACGCCATCTTGTTCAGGATCATGCACCTGCTGGGAGCGCCGCTGACTGCATATGCGCGCATGGGAGGCCGGCTACACCATGCACCCCTACCCCTTACCAACCCTCGTGTGGAGACCTGGGTCCTCATGGTCGACCGCGAGGTCATGGATATGGCAATGGGGGACCCAGCCGCGGCCAATGTGCGGTCTACCAGCATGGGGCAGCCAGTGTGGGAGTGGATCCCTGCTACTGCGCGGGAGTCGGAGATGCAGAACTTCGATCAGGACAGGCTCGCCGCGTGGTCGGAGGTCAGCAACTCCGATTGGTACCGGAGCATGAGCGTGGTGGCCGCACAACCATCCACACCCCTGCCCTTCCATACACCTCTTCCACTCCCCGCACCACCATCAGCCCCTACATTACCGCCCACTCCGACTGCAGTCCCCACAAATCCCGCGCCTGCGCCTCCGCCCGCGCATGCCCCGGGACCACCACCTCCAGCCCGTTTCCCCCACTCCGCCGCCACAAACCCCGTTCACTCTGCCACTGCCGCGAACCCCGTTCACTCTGCCACCGCTGCGAACCCCGTGCTCTCTCCCAGCGCCACCCCCTTTGTTCCAGGCATCGTCCGTCTGCCGCAGGGCACTAACCTGCGAGCATCCCCAGACGAGGTCCGCCTGGAGCACAAGACCAAAGAGATGGTGCTAAAGCTGGTCAAGAGCGTCACCAGGTTCCCCCGCTCCGCGTCCGACACAAAATCGGCCGACAAGGAGGGCCTCCTGACGCAGTTGGAGCACTACTCCAACATGGTGCGGAAGGTATTCCAGGAGGCCATCGTGATCGAAGCAATGACCACTCCCAGTTGTACGCCGTCAGTATCAGCGTACCAGGCGAGTGTGTCAAGCCTTCTTTGGAGCTTCAAGGAGCACACTCTTCAAGACCAGCAGAGAAAGTTCTTGGAGCGCGCGGCGGGGACCTTTGGGTCCGAGCAAGCTTGGCACCAACGCTACGGGGAGCTGGACGTGTTCTTCAGCGATCTGGCGGTGTGCTCCCTGACGCAGGCCTACCTGGAGAACGCACACGGCGAGGCCATTGCCCTGAAGCAGGCGATGAACGAGACCGCGGCGGAGTATTTCTCGCGGTTGGAGACCCGCATGGCCTCCGTCAACTTCCTGGCCGGCAGAGTCCCCAATTGCGTGGAGATGACCAACCTGTCGATGCTCTCTACGTACCGCCGAGGGCTGAAATATGCACCCAAGGTGATGCGGCGCCTGAGAGCCATCCACTTGGATGTCTCCAAACCAGAAGAGTGGGAGAGGAAGGCCGTCGCTGACGACATCCCAGGCACCCACAACGCCTTGTTGAAGATTCGGGAAGTTGCCGAGGAGGTGGAGAGTGACATTGACACGGAGGCGGCTCAGAGGCGCTCTCAAGACCGTCCTCCCCGTACTGTTTCCTTCGCTAATCCACCACCTCGCACCCCCTTCTACAGGCGTACCCCCTCTTCGAACCGCCCAGCTCTTGCCATGCTGGAGAATGGGCCTGCCACCACCGTCGCCGCGGCAGTGACCCCATTGCCACCACCACCACCTGGCCTCTCCCGCCCCGACGCTCCGAAAGTCCGCCGGTGCTTCGCCTGCGGCTCTGCGGAGCACATCGTCCGTAACTGTACGGACGAGGCTAGACTCAAGGAGTGGAGGGCCAATGCACCCGCTCGACTGGCGAACTCCCCCGGGTTTGTAGCCGCCGTCGTTTGGGCCATCGAGCAGCAGGAGGACATCTCCTCGGTGGATGGCGTCCCAGAGGAGTTCTCCGAGGAGGTCTTGGCTCTCGCTACCTGTGAGGACGAGCAGAGCTACCAGACCCTGGCGGCCCTTGCGGGCATCGAACTTGTGGAGGGTGACGGCCTCCCCCCGGTGGAGAGCGATGAATGACTGGCCGGCGGCCAGCCCCAGACCCTGCCCTTCGAGGAAGTGAGGTCTTGCCCTGATGATCAGACCCTCTCCACCCTGGAGAAGCGGTCAGAACCAGTGGAACCCCGACGCGCCCGAGGACGCAGAGACCCTTGGGGCCAACGTCCCCATCCCAAGAGCGTGGCCTTCACCTCTGGGACCCGCTTGCGACGCACCTACCGCTCAGCTGGTGCCCCATCGCCGCCGAGGGATGACTTGTCTAGCCACCCTCTTGCGGGAAGCACCCCCTTCGATGAGCCGTCACTACCTCTTGATGACGGCCCTGCTTATACACAAGCGAGGATCGAGGGTCGGAGGGGACGGCGAGTCCCCCGGCACAGACCCCCCATTATGGGCAGCAACCGCGGAGAGCCCCGCGATCTTCGCCCCCGACCGCGTGTTGTCCTACCACTGCCCATCTATCAGTCCAACCTCGCAGACCCACGGAAAAGGCTAACTGCGTGGCACTGGAAGAGAGATCTGTACTCCCTCCCCCTCGAGGTCGCCATGCAAAAGGTCCGCAGAGCTCTGCGCAAATCCCCAGAGGCTGCCAAGGACCTGGTGGATAAGATGTCGGAGCGCGCCCGCAGCCGCATACACTCTGGGAGTCGATCGCCAAAGGAGCGCGTGAACCGCGCCAACCAGCTGGCAGAGAGGATACGCATTGCCCGCGAGCCTCAAGATCGCAAGGAGGGCCATCAGCGCATAGCATTGTGGCACCTCCTCTCACACGACGGTCGCCAGCAAGTCCCCGAACCCTCTAACGCCAGCTCCCACGACCTCTACGCGGCTTGGAGAGAGCTGTCGCCCGCCGAGCAGCAAAAGGCAATCGCCACTTCGAGCCCAGACTCTTCCCCAGGTAGCAGGCTGTGGGAAAAAGAGGGAGCACGAAGAGCAGCAGCGAGATCTTCGACATCCCTCTGCACCCTGGACACTGAAGTGGGCACGATACCTGGGACAGCGGGAGATGTGGGTCTACCTGGCGCCTGGTGTAGTCTGCACGCAGTACACCAGTACAAGATGAGGAAGCTGGGTCCCAGCCCCTTGGGAGCATCCCCTCCATCATCCTCGCTGGCCGAGGCCACAACAGAGACTACATCTTCGCACCATGATAACGCGCCGGCCACTCCGGGAGGAAACCCCGAAGGTTCATCCTACTGCTCAGAGGTGGAGGAGACCTCCACACCCAGTTCGCTTTGCTTCACCCAGCAGATGACCACCGTCAGAACGCATGAAGCAGATGAAGCGCCGCCCTGTCTCGACAGCCATCCCATCGCTGAAGACCCTGAGGTGATGGAAGAGGAGTCCTCGGTCAATTCGCTCTGCTTCACCCAGCAGATGGCAGCAGCTGGGACCCCTGAGGCGAGAACTGACCACCAGAGCTCCCACCAACTCGCCCACAACTCCCCTACTGGCAGCCCTCAGCATGACGAGGATCCCCTCACCCATGGCAGTCTCATCAATAGTGTCGCTACCCATGCGAGCCCCACAACAAGCGGCACTACCCACGTGAGCCCCACAGTAAGCGGCACTACCCATGTAAGCCCTACCACCAGTGGCACTACTCATGTGAGCCCTACTACCAGTGACACCACCCATGTGAGCCCTACCACCAGCGACACCACTCATGTCAGCCCCACCTCGAGCGAATGCACCTCAGCGGGCACCCTGCTGACGGCGAGTGTAGACAACCTCGTCAGTCATCCGACTGAAGATGTTGATTTGCTGGATGAGGAGTTCTACGCCGCGTGTAGGCAAACGTTGGAAGAATGCCGCGAGGCCTCGGACAACCTCCTCCCCAACCTCAAGTGCAAAAGCATACGCACAGATGGGGGAGTTCAGTGGAAGACCGACATCGAGGGTACCCTCGCAGCGGCACATGACGAAGAAGGACCGCTACTGCTGGTATTCTACGCAACCCTCAGAGGGCACACGGTCAAGGTGCTGATCGACTCGGGGGCCTCTGACAACTTCATCTCGGAGCAGAGCGCTAAGCGATGTGGCCTCACGACACGAGCCGGCTCCGAGATGCGAGTCACCCTGGCGGATGGATCTGTGAAGATCACTGGCGCCACCGCGTACGCCAAGTTTAACACGCACACCACCACGGGCACCTATACGGAGAACGCCCTTGCCCTCCGGATCCTACCATTGGGCATACAGGTGGATGTTATCCTTGGCGGAAGGTGGCTGCGCAGTCACTCTCCTGTCACTCTGGGCTATG
The DNA here is from genome assembly GCA_001247695.2 of Cymbomonas tetramitiformis. Taxonomy (NCBI): domain Eukaryota; kingdom Viridiplantae; phylum Chlorophyta; class Pyramimonadophyceae; order Pyramimonadales; family Pyramimonadaceae; genus Cymbomonas; species Cymbomonas tetramitiformis. Next base: position 14,240 of record LGRX02033732.1, on the reverse strand, counting down.
AAGGGAATGGCTCCGTCTCTTTCCTCAGGAAGTCCCGCAGTGGTAAGATTGGGGATCGCGTCACCATCACAGGCTGTTCTCCTGGGAAAGCATCTGGGGACAGGTCTCCGAAGGGCACGGCCTGCGCGGGATTGGTGGATGAGGTGTTCCTAACCCCTGCCCAACTGAAGAAGTACCTGGTGTACGCGGAGACGCAGAAGCTACGCGGCAATGACGACCCGGAGATACAACCCGCCTGGCTCATGGTGGCCGAGAAGTCCCCCGATGATACTGCTTCTGCCTTTGCAGCCACGGCTATCGACTCTGAGAACGCCGAACCCGCTGCGGATACTGAAGATGCAGAAGTGAGCCCTGAGTGGACCCTCAAGTTTCAGGACTTCTGGGGTGAGGAGTACAAAAAGGAGATGACGACTGCCCTACCGAACATCGATGGACTCAGACATGACCCCCAAGATGAAGCCAACATTAACCTCGACCCTGAGCTGAGCAAGAAGGGGCCGCCCTGCCAGCGCATCTACAAGAAGTCTGCAGAGGAACTCCGCCAACTTCGAGAACGCGTGGAGACTCTGATGTCCAAGGGCTACATCCGACCCTCTTCCAGCCCTTATGCAGCTCCCTGTCTGATGGTCCCCAAACCGGGGAACCCCAAGGAGCTGCGACTGGTGATCGATTACCGGCTCCTCAACCGCCAGACAGTTAAGGACAAGTATCCTCTCCCAGACATCCAGATGATGTTCGACGAGATGCAGGGTGCGAAGTTCTTCTCTTCGTTCGACGCGGTGGATGGCTTCTGGCAAGTACCGATGGCACCAGGAGATGTCGAGAAGACCGCCTTCACCACCCAGATGGGGTCATATGAGTGGTTGGTCATGCCGCAGGGTCTGCAGAATTCACCGTCTCAGTACCAGCGACGGATGCAGCGGGCCTTGGGCCATCTCCCATTTGTCCGGATCTTCATCGATGATGTGGTCGTTTTCAGCAACACCGCTGCAGAGCACTACGAACACGTCAAGCAACTGCTCCTGACATGCAGAGAGAAGGGCGTCTTCCTCAAGAGGTCCAAGTGCCAACTGTTGAAGAAATCCTTGCGGTTTCTTGGCCACTGTATCTCCGCGGATGGCTGCAGACCCCAACACGACAAGGTGGCTGCAGTGAGGGACTGGCCCGAGCTAGAAACGGTTACCCACGTCAGGCAGTTCTTGGGCCTGGCGGGGTATTACCGCAGGTTCATCCACTGCTTCTCCGAGATCGCTCAGCCCCTCACCCGGTTGACCAAGTCGGACGTACCCTGGGAGTGGGGTCCCATGCAGCAGTGGGCCTTCGAGGAGCTGAAGAAGGCCCTCACCTCAGCGCCGGTGCTCGCCTTGCCCAACATTAAGGGTGCCGCAGACGGCACGGCACCTTTCGTGGTACAGACGGATGCTAGCGGCATCGCTCTTGGGGGAGTACCGATGCAAGACAATGGAGATGGTCTTGGACTGCGCGTGATAGCATACGAGAGCCGCCAGTTCTCAGCCGCCGAGCAGAATTATCACACCGGCGAGCGTGAGCTAGGTGCTCTACACCACTGTACCACCGTTACCTGGCGACATTACCTCATCTTCACCAACTTCCGCATCCAGGGTGATCACCGCCCCCTTGAATGGCTGATGGAACCTGGCAGAGAGCTTAGCCGCAGACAGGCACGCTGGTACATGGATCTGGTGGAGGTGGGAGTCCCGAGAATGGAGTACATCAAAGGAGCGCTGCTGCTGGTACCGGACGCCCTGTCCAGAAGACCCGACTTCAAAGACAAGGACGTGCGTGAGGGGTTGAAGGAGGCAGGGGTGATCGACCCCACCTCAGATCTGCCGAAAGACCCCCTGGCAACGCTGGAGTCTGAATGCTTCTCCAGCTCACCACCCGCAGCTCATCCCCACTGGGCCCAGACTGTTGACTGTTGGCTCTCAGCAGTGGAGACCCTCTCCGTGGCGGAACAGGCCATGGACGTGGGGGAGACCATCGCTCTCGTTAACCCGAAGCTCTATAAGGGAATGAAGGAGGATCACCTCGACTTCGACATGCCTGACTGGCCTGCAGCTGATAGCGCGAAGCCGGTAGAAGCTCCACACGAACCCCCTGACAGAGCTCCACCCCAGATAAGGATAACGAGGAGTATGTCACGCGCTGGGAAGGCCTCTACGACCCCAGCGCCTCCGCAGTTGGCGTCACCGAAGACGCGAACGCCTACGTCACGAGCTGACGCATCGGAGGCGCCCACCGAGAAGGTGCCAGCGAGCTCACCAACCCCGCAGGCGCCCCAACAGTCAACTCCATCCCCGGTCCTTCACCCACAAAAACGGCAGGCTCCCCCAGAGGACTCACAGAATTGGCGTGTCCGAGCAGAGTACTCCTCGAAGTACGCCGAGAAATTTGGACCCTTCGATGTGGACGCCTGTTGTGACTTTGGCGGCCGCAACAGACAGGCGGATAGATTCTGGACAGACTGCCTTTCAGAGAAATGGAGGGGCCTTCGGGTTTGGTGTAACCCTCCATACAACTCCAAGCACATTACTGTGGAGGCGATCTTGAACAAGTATATCGCAGAATGGAAGGCAGACCCAGAGAACACCTCAGCAGTCTTCGTTCTACCAGATCACCAGTCCAAGCTCCCCGCGTGGCGCAAACTTTTCAGAAAGGCCAATATGCAGATTGTGGAGGTCATCCCTACTCACGATGACAAGGGCGAGCCCAATCAGTTCTTCGAGAACCCAGATGGGAAGGCCTTCGACCTTCGCTGGCCTGTTCTGATAGTACACGCTCCTCCCGCCAAACCACAACCAGCACGCGTGAGGCATCCGCGAACAGCCCCCGCTGTGATAAGGACAGGTGAGGCGGCAGACTTCAGAGACGCAGCCTCCCAGCAGTCGGACTCAAAGTTCCTGCGTGCGTTGAAAGCGGAGTACACCCGAGAGGGGACACTTCGTTCACTAAAAGAGAAAGTGAAGGCGGCACCACACCAATGCCTACAGGACTTCAGGCTAGTGGGTGAAGTGGTTTGGAGGACCGCAGCAGGGAGATATCAGTTGGTGCTGGGGGAGGACTCTCCACTTCGAGAAGTAGTGATTCGTCATGCTCATGAGTCATTGTCCTCGGGTCACACTGGGCGAGACAAGACTCTGGAGAGGGTGCTGCGACGCTTCTATTGGCGTGGTGCCGCGGAAGATGTGGGCACCTGGGTTGCATCCTGCGCAGTGTGCCAATCAGTGAGGCCGCGGGGAACTTACCCGGATGGGTTGCTAAACCCTCACAGCATCCCGAACAGGCCATGGCAGGATGTCGCGGTGGACTTCGTCACCGGCCTGCCGGTATCAGAGAGAGGCAATGACGCTTTCGTGGCCTTCACTTGCAAGCTGACGAAGATGGTCCACGTTGTGCCGATGAACTTCGGCGACAGCTCCGCAGCTGTGGTGGCCAGAATCTACTTTGACTCGGTGTGGCGCTTACATGGCGCGCCTATGAAGATTGTCTCTGATCGTGACCCACGGTTTCAAGATGCTTTCTGGCAGGAACTCATGAGACTGATGGGTGTGAAAGTGGCTCGTACCACGCCGTACAACCCTCGGTCTGACGGCCAGGCGGAACACAGCAACAGGGTTATTGAGGACATGCTCAGGTCCTTTGTAGACGCCAATGTGGAGGACTGGGATCTGTTCACCACTAACGTGGAGTTCGCGATCAATGACTCCAGGAGTGAATCTACTGGCTTCACGCCATTTGAACTGGTGTTCGGGTTCTCGCCGCTGTCGCAGTTGGACCTTTTCCTGGAGGCCGCACAGTCCACCGCTGGACGACGAACTGGGGGAGTAGGCACCGCACACGAAGTGGCTGTGAAATTTTCGTCGCAGCTGCGGGACGCCAGACAGCGGTTAGAGCTGGCTCAACAGCGACAGCGCGAACAGTTTGATCGCAGGCACGGGCAGCGGGAGTATGCTGTTGGAGATCTGGTCTGGATAGAGGCGAAACACCTTACGGAGAAGGTGATGGATCGCTCCATCTGTAGGAAACTGACCAAGCGCTGGCATGGACCAGTTCCTGTGACCGAACGCTTCTTCAGCGATGTACAGATGACCATGCCAGAGGCCGACAGAGGAGCTCCAGTAGCCTACCGCCTACGCCTCCCTCCTCACTGGCGGATTCACGACGTGTTCGCTCAACATCGCCTCAAACCGTACACCAGCGGTCAAGATGCTTTTGCCGCACGCGATCACCTAGCAGTACCTGAAGAGGTGGTAGTGGACGGTCAGAAGGAAGCACACGTTGAGCGCATTCTTGCACGTCGAGTGCGGTCTGTTCGAGGAAAGGAGGTGGAAGAGTGGAAGGTTCGCTGGACTGGCTACTCCAAAGCTCACGACCAATGGAGGACGCGTGACAAACTTGAACGCGGAAGTCCACTTCAACAGCTTCGTGAATTCGCGCAAGCGAGACTGCACATGGAAGCGCAAGTTCGCGACGAAGCCACTCGGCGACGCGAGCAGCGTGGCCGTCACTCCGCTCAAGCCGGAATGACACTGGCCCAACTCATCACTAATCCCTGCGATGAACTGGACCAGCTCGAACAGATGGAAGATGATACCCCCCTGCCGTGGGAACGCCAGGAGCGCGTGGAAGATGGGTCATTGGCACTGGTGACAGAGCTGCTGGCGATACAGGCAAAAGCAACCCGCACGCCCAGGATTCTCGTACTTTTCAGCGGTACTGGCTCAGTAGAGAGGGAATTCCTAAATTGCTTCCCCTCCGCTTCAGTAGTGACCCTCGACTCCGGGCATATCTGGCAACCCACTCATGTGTGTGACATCCTGCAATGGGACTACAAACAATACCCGCCTGGATTCTTCGATGTCGTTTGGGCAAGTCCCCCCTGCAGGCAGTACAGTCAAGCGCGCACCACTGGTGGACCCCCTGACCTTCCCCAGGCTGACAAAATCGTACGACGAGCATTGCAGATCATTGACTACCTGGAGCCAAAACATTGGTTCATGGAAAACCCCAGAGGTCGCTTCCCTAACGCGCTACGGCTTCGCCCTATGATGCGCCAGCTTCCCCCTCCGCTGGTGTGTACCTACTGCATGTACGGTACGCAGTACATGAAACCCACCTGCATATGGACGAACTCAGCACCACCCTCGCCCCTGTTACGCTGTACTACTTCAACACCGTGTGCGTGCAGATGGGCAACCGGTGCTCATCCAGAGACTGCTCAGCTTGGACCTCATCCGCAGCAGACTGGAGCAGGTCGATCTGCGAGTGTATATCCTGTGCCAGCACTTCTGCTACGACAACTTTTCCGACATTTACGCCTCCGCAAAACTGAAGACCCGCTTTAGATTCCAAGTGGCACCCTTCTTCTTGAAAGTGGTGCCCTGGTAGCGGCAGGCAAACTATGCTCGAAGAGGGACCAGAGAACCTAAGAACTGGAAACAACAAGGAACCAGAAAACCTAAGAACTGGAACTTAGATGGGTACCTTAGCGGAGTGATCCCAGGAGGTAGACCACTCCTAAGGGGGGGAGAGTTGTGCCCGGAGGCACAGCGTGAGCCGATATGCCTATGTGTCCGTATGTGTGTCATCGGGGGTAATCTGGGATTGGCACGATGACAGTGAAATTGGGCTTGAAATCACGATGAGAATGAATACCAGATGTCCGGGGTATGACAGTATGACACTATGACACTATGACAGTATGACAGTATGACACTATAGTAGTATGACAGTACTGTGGGGGGTGTCATCGTGGAACTCAGTCAGACCCTCGAAGAATGGTCAGATTCGCATCGGGGTTGAAAAGACAATGAAATCGAATATCAGATATTAAGGTTATGACAGTATGACAGTATGACTATGACTATGACAGTATGACAGTATGACAGTACAGTAGTATGACAGTACTGTGGGGCAGTCATCGTGTCAGCCTGTCGGCATAACATCTGAATCGAGAATGACGAATCGGAATTAGAAATGAGATCGGATCGGGAACTGAACGTTGAGCCGAAGTGTGACATCGGCTCTCGAGTGGTTGACCCTGCAACCTGAGTGACGAGTGAATAAGTAGAGCACTTGAGAAGTGTTTAGCCTTCAGAACTCGGAACCGAATTATCGTTTGTACCTCAATCTGGCCCTGATCCAGTATATTATAAAATCCGAATTGTGTACCTTTGCACGTTCAATCAAAAACATATTTCCGAGCATCTGTCGTCGTGCCCCTGGCACACACCCTGCACTACTGCACTGCACGCAGACCTGATCTGCCTGCTGCCCCAGCTTTATACTTTTCACTATTGTTCACTTTTCACTATTTTTCATTGTTTATGTGTAAACTGAAAGCGCGGTTTGTGGGCGTGTCGGAGATTGTGCAGGTTGCCCGTGAGATTCAAAGCTCCAATTTACAGTACGTTGGTTCCTAGCTCTCTGTTTTCCCGTTTCTCCGATGCTGTTTGTACGGCTGCTTCCATGATTTCCTTCGAGCCCTTGCGCTCCTTGATTTCCCTTCGTTTTGCTCATCACAGTTTTTTATATTTGTCACGCATAGTCAACTTGAAATATTTCACGCTACGACTTTTTCATGCGGGTTTCAATAGTCATGTAATATGGCATGCATGGTGTCCGGGATGTAAGCTGATGAATACATCCCGGATTAGGTTCGAGTCCCAACATGCCAACTGTATCTGCGAGTTCTCAATTCATTTTTTGACCTACGAATGCGTTCTATACTTGAAGTGAGTGCACTTGGATCGTAAAGAACGCTTTCGTGTAAAATGTTGAACCTTCCTCGATACAAAATCGTGTCGTACGATGGATATGTCAGTGGTCGCGTTTTCTGAGATGTGACGAAGCATAAATGTTGTCGCAATCACGGGAGCATGAGGAACACTAAACATAGTGTCAAGACATTCTTGAAAACGTGTATACCCGCGCGAACTCACATTCCCGAGCGCTCATTATATCCCCCATGGTTCAAGAGAATTGCTCACTTGATCCGAAGAATGTTGGTACCCACGGGTTACTAACAGTCCAGGGAATAAGATACGAACCATATTGCCTATTGCCAAATGGGTACCGTGCGTTAACCCACCGTAATGACGATTTTAAACAACCAAAAGCTTCTATGTAACGGCGTGTATGGTCTCAAATCTATGTTTCATGGCACTCATTAAGAGTCCCTTCGAACATGGAAAACATACTTTGCACCATTCTAAGGTGTTTTCGACATGTAAGAGGTGCATGAAGTTGCCAAATATTATGGTGGGTTGGGAAATTTGCTTACGGTGGGTTTACAAGTGTCACAACTATTGGTAGATCCGTGCCGTACGGAGGGAGGCGCTAGTACGCGATCTTAGGGTTGTCACTTCATATATGATAGTTGACAATGTTAAGTTTTGATGTACATCACTTGGGGAGGCATGCGCATATCGTAGGCATGCAACGTTACCATGGGGGTGTCGGGGTTCATTAAGCCCTAAAATTGGCTAAAATCCGTTATTTTCATAGGATTTCGTGGGGGAAATAAGTTCACGTCAATGGGTACAGCTCAAGCAGCTGCAAAAGTTTATACATCACAATACATTCATAGACCAAACGTTTTTCATCTCAACAAAGCAATCCATTGTGTTTTAAGCATGTCAAGGTATGGCTTACGCGAGGTCGACTTTACACAAAACTTCCGATTTTCTAGATCGTGAGATAAATGCGATTGAAGTGTGCTCTTAAGTATGCTTAAGTATGGGAGGTAACCGAGCGGTATCGGCCATAACTTTTCAATGCCTGGGTCAATTGCATACCCAGAGCGCGCAATATGTTTAGATTGGTTTAAGCGACATGTTTATCGAATAAAAATATTTCCGAAGTTTTGTGTAAAGTCGACCTCGCGTAAGCCATACCTTGATGTGCATTGTCATGTATTCACCCAAGTGCAAATACGCGGTGATGAAGACGAGGGACTCGTTCGCGTGCTTGTCTCCGTCATATTCGAACGTCACTTCGAATCGCTTGCCAGGTGCTTTGTCCGGGTCACATGCGATCACTCGAGCCTTCAAGCTATAGTCAAGGGGGTTGGGGCATTGCCCGCCAAACTACTCTTGGACAGCCCATTTCCGCCCACACACACCGGCGGGAATGCATAACGCACACCCTATTATTGCCTCACGTTTTCTCAAGTTGAGCGCAATAGAAGGCATGTTTAACAACGTCTGCCGCCAACTCTATTGACCCCCGAGTACTTTTAGTATTGGTTTTAGGTGTCTAGTTGGTCACTATAATGTCACATTTCTTGCGGAACCGCGTAACGACCCCGTTACGCGCCAAAAGCGTAGGGTTGGTTTACCCACCGTTCATCGTAACAGCGTGTTACGGTGGGTAAACCCACCGATCTGGCAATAGACAATATGCGTTCTCAATATCACGCAGATAGTTCATATCCACCAAGTCAAATAATAAGGGCTGCCTGCCCTTTCCGCTCAGCGACGTAAAACCAAAATGAATGTTGCGATGTCTCAGCACTCGACGGTCTCAACGTCTTATCCGCACGAGGAAATGTGAGTTCGCGTCTGACCGCTCCGAATCGCTGAATTGCAAAATCATGATTATGCCATGTTGATGTTCGGCGGTTCTGAGCCGTCATCGACATCGCGATGTACATGTCATGGTCATGGCCCATTGCAAAGCTTTAGTATGATTTGTGGCACGCCGTCCCCCCCCCAAAGGTTCCTACGGGTAGTGGACACCACACGTCTCAGTAGCGATTCGCCACGATGTGTGAATTTTAATGTGAATATGTGGAGGGATACGTGAAGTGACACCGCTGCCATCTATATTTATACTTTAAAAAGCCGACCGGATACTACAATAGGCGTGTGTCACGGTATAGATTGTTAGATTCAGATAGAAATATTACGAGAGAATAGACACCTTCGGTACTAATATTCTAATTATTTAAAACATAGAATTAAGAATAGTCATTATGTCAAGTTTCGGTATTTCCAAACCACCATATGAGGTGGGACATATTTAATTATCATCAAAACATTATCGCGCACCTTTCCGACAGAAGAAAATGGTGGGTTGAACTCACTGCCGGTGAATCCCACGGGGCGTCTCGAAATTTTATTTTCAAAAAACCGTGCCGCACTTCGCCGGCATTAGCCGCCCTGAGGGTTGGTGTATGTGGGGATCTAGCCGCCCGATTGTCGGGCGGGGGTGAACGAGTGTACTTCGGTTGGTTATCAAATACAAAGTTCTTGATAATACTTTTTTTTGAGGTCAGGCAAGAATCACCACTTCTTAGCAAGTTATCTTATATTAATTGCAAGTAAAACTGAATTATCCACACAGTTGTTTTGCACAGAATGTTGTCTCTCTTAAACAGAATAATGTTGACTTTGAGAGCCATTCTCATATACTCTCTCCTCAATTGTTATTCTAGAATCTCTCATTTTATTCTGCACCAATCACAACTCGCTTATGACAGGGCCTACATTCTACTCCTGCATTTGTGATCTCTGCCGGCCAATCCTGACGCGCCACATTAATCAGTCTTGGCCTTCTTACGACGGGGCGCCTCCTCAGGGTTACTATCGTCATCAGAGCTCTCGTCGGCGGGATTCGTGGTCAGCTTCCTGTCCTCGATGTCCTCAGACTGGTCAGGCTGTCCAGGACCGTGGATGCTCGTCTCGAACTTGTTGGCATCCGTGGGTGTTTCCTCGACAGCCACCTCAGCAGCACCAGCTCCATCCTCCTCGCCATCGTGAGCATCAGGGCTGGTGGGACTGTAACAAGGATACGAGATGTCACTCGTGACATTGGCGTCATCGCTCAGAACGTCATCCAGGTCGGGTGGGGAATCATCCACCCCCGGGAGTATGACCACCTCGTCCGGCTCCTCTTCCGGCTCCGGCGTCGGCGCCTCGAATACGTCTTCCAGCTCCGGCGACCGCGGTCGGCGCCCCGTATACGGGATGCCGCGATACGGCTCGTTGGCCGCCAGATTGGACGCGCGGATCTCCTCGATCGTCCGGCGGAGGTCATTCTGCCACGCGATCCTCTCCCACATAGAATCACGAGCCTCTTGGATGACCTCTCGCTTAGTGGCCAACTGCTCGCTTACTCGCCTGTGCTGCTCATTCAGCATTCGCTGGTTATACCAGGGACTGATCCGCAGTCCCATCTGGCGACGAGGTAGCTTGGGCGCGTGTCCCGCCCAAGGGGTGCCACCGGCGGCGCCACCGGGTACTGCTGGAATGGGAAACTGCTCCTCGGGCGAGCGCTCTCTGGTCGCGGCCAAGGGAGTCGCCTCCCCAGCGCCAGCTGCGGTAGGCGGCTCTGCTGCTGCGGTCACGCCCGGCCCTCGAGCAGAAACTCTGTGCGGCACCAACTGTTTGCGCCCACGCTTCCCGCCACCGCGGAAGGCTCCTGTCACAACTCCTCCCCTCTCATACTTTTAGAAGCTTCACAGAAAAGATGAGACTTCCTGCCGCAGAGCTGCCACTCAACAGGGTTAAGGACAAGATAAGGTTCGCACGGATCCTTTATGCTCGAAACTCAAGTCTTTGAACAGGTGTCTCAGGAGTCCAGCGGGTATTGGATATACTGTCGCAGCCTGTCCCGCTCCTGGTTGATCCGGGTGAGGTCCCAGTTGCGCTGTCCCCGGGTGTACTCCGAGACACTGTCTATGGATGCACGGAGTCTCGTTGGTGCAATGTAATAAGGGTTCCTCAGGAATAGTGGATGTCCAGATGCAAGTGGGCTTCCGATATGAGGCTCCGTACTGACAGTAGGAACACGCCAAAGGGGGCGGCAGTTGACGCATTACTGCGCGGAACCGCAACGCGAAAGGATACCGCCCCATAGGGTTTTCTATGAACCAGTGCCTGGGTTGCAATCGATCAATTATCATGAGAGTCCTACGGACACATGCATCAGCCTCCTTCAGCCGCCTGACTCCTGTGGTCTTGGCTTGACTGTATTCTGTGCAAGGAGGGCTGGCCCAGATCACATCAAAGTGTCGCGCAGGGTACTGCTGAAAGTCCCAATGCAGAATGTCTACGGTGTGAGTAGGCTGCCAGCGACTCTCCTGATCCACTGTCACTACTTCACATTGAGGGTACAACTTCAGGAATTCTTTCTCCACAGAGCCTGTTCCGCTGAATAGTACTAAAATCCGGCAAGGGGGTTTCATTTTCTGTGGGGCGAGATCCTGAGCGCAGAGGGCTGTTACGAAGGCTTGTTTCTTATGGGTCGAAACTTTCCCAGGGGAGACTCGCAGCTCCTGAGGAAATGTTTTCTCCTAGGATTTGGTTCAGAGTGAGGCCCTGCTCTGTGGGAGGCAAGACCCTTTTGCTGCGCCCCGACTTCTTCCGCTCTCGCCGGGACTGCTCCCGCTGGCTGGCTTCCTTCCTTATTAGACGAGCTTCTTCGAAAAGAGCCAGCTGCTCCAGCTTCCCTCCGTAGTTGAGATCCTCCCTAGTCTTCCACTCATCATGAGCTTCAGAATATCCTGTCCATCTGACCTTGAATTCCTCACGCTCCTTTCCCCGCAGGACGCGGACTCGGCGAGCTAGGATTTTCTCCACGTGCGTCTGAGCCTGACCATCTACAATTACTTTTGCAGGTATACGAGTCTTGCCTCGGATGGCGAAGTATTGGTCACCACTGGTGCATGCTTTTGAGCGATGGTGAGCAAACACATCGTGGATTCTCCATTTCGGGGGTAGCTTGAGTCTGTATGCCACCGGGGCTCCTCTGTCTATCTCTGGAAGTTCTGCCTACTGATCGCTGTAGAACCGTTCTAGAACCGGGAGGGGTCCGTGCCACCGAGCCTGTAGTTTCCTAAAGGACTGCTTATCCATGATGTTCTCCGTCAGGTGTTTGGCTTCCACCCATACCAGATCTCCTACTTGAAAGGTTTGCTGGGAATGGCGCAGGTCAAATTGAGCGCGCTGTCTCTGTTGGGCTTGTTCCAGCTTGACTCTAGCATCCTCCAGTTGGGCCGCAAACTTACTAGCCATCTCGTGAGCTGTTCATACTCCACCCTTCCTGTGACTGCGTGGAGGGTCTCTGAGCAGCTTGCACGAATAGGTCTAGCTGGGAGAGCGGGGAGTATCCGAGGACTACCTCAAAAGGAGTAAAGCCGGTGACGTCACTCCTGGTGTCATTGATGGCGAACTCCACGTTGGGACACCAGAGATCCCAGTCTGCTGGGTTGCAGCCTACGAACGCACGTAGCATGTCCTCTACGACTCGATTGGTGTGTTCGGCTTGTCCATCTGACCGGGGGTTGTATGGAGTGGTGGCTGCGACTTTAGTTCCCATGAGTCGCACGAGCTCCTTCCACATGGCATCCTGAAACCGTGGGTCTCGGTCAGAGACTATTTTCATAGGGGCTCCGTGGTGCTTCCACACGTGCTCGAAGTAGATTCTGGCGACTTCAGATGCAGAACTGTCCTGGAAGTTCATGGGAACTACGTGGAGCATATTTTGCCGAGTTTGCATGTGAACGTCGCGAACGCATCGTGTCCTCTGGACGGAAGTTAAAGGGAGCCCTGTGACGAAGTCTACGCTGACTACCTGCCATGCATAGGCGGACTGGAATCGGATGGGGATTGAGGATGTTCGGGGGTGCTCTCTAAGAGCTTCTAAGTCTACTTAACAATACAGGGAACCTAGTTCAAGCCTGCAAGAGATATGTATGGCTGTAAGCAAGATACATATATGTGAATCGGATCTTTCTTAAATGTCGGAGTTACAAAAGCCAGGTGTGGCTGTTCAGTAACAAATTCAAAACTGTTTCATTCAGCCTGTTCGGCTGCTTTATGCCATGGTTTCCGATCTCGACTTTCGAACTTCACTCGATGTCGACTCCTGTCAGTTCCCATCATACTTCATGAGAACTCGAACAGTCACATCATAGAATCTGCCGACTAGCCCAGTTATATCATCACTGTATTCCGAGCCACTCCATATCACTCTGAATAATTATAACTGTGCTGACTTGGCAATATTGGAGGCCATACCAGCTTTCCCTCCAATTTCTCTGACTGCTGGTTTTCCCACCAAAACTCACTTTCGGGTCAGGTATTTTTGTCAGTCATTTCTGTCAGACCCCCTTGTCATCTGGTCACATAAATGCCTGTCACTGATGACTGTCATCGTACCCGTCACTCGTAGCTCTGACGCGCCATCATACTGTCTCGTGACTTACCCTAGCACAACTCTCCCCCCTTTTAGGCGCGCGCTTACGTCCTCGCTAGCGTTAGAGTTCGCCTGTATTTACATTGTCTGGGGATCAACAAACATGCACAGTGATGCTGGCTTCTAAGCCTCGGGTTCTCGGGTCCCGTGCCCCTCAGTCCTCGGGTCTGAGTCCCCCTGGCTTCTAAGCCTCGGGTTCTTGGGTCCCGTGCCCCTCAGTCCTTGGGTCTGAGTCCCCTTCCGCGCTGGAGGTTTCCCTAGGTTCCGTCCCCGAATTACGCTGCCAACGCTTAAACGGTTCTGTCGCCCTGGTACTTTTCTCGCTTTGCGGGTCTTGCGCTGCTTTGCGCCCTGAGGGTTTTAGACCCCAGTATCTTGTTCCTGCATCGAGATCTCATCCGTCTGCGCTGTCAGGGTGGCGATGAGGTCCATGATAGCTGCTGCACTTTCCTCGCTCATGCGCTTGCCCAACTTCAGTCCACAGAACAGATGGTGCAACAAGGTGCGGGGAATCGCGTATACTGCTTGCGCTGACCCCATGCCTCGTGTTCTGGACGCTGAAACTCCTTCTTACGATGTGTTCTCGTGCTTTCCCAGCACAGCCCTCGCGGGACATGGCGTTGCTCGAGTACACTGCAGCAGGGGTACGGGTAGCACGGCGTTCGTCCAGATATGTGTAGGTTTCATGTAAGGTGTCCCATACCTACAGTAGGAGACGGGGTGAGGATCGGGTAACCCCTTCATCACAGGTCGCGTGTGCAGCCCTCGCAGCGCATCCCCAGCTGGGTTCTCAATGAAGTAGTATGCTGGATCGTAGTACTCGATGATCTGCCGGGTACGTTTCACTCGTCGATCAGCCAGTTCCAGATCTGGTACTCCTATAGTCTTGGCCTTGCTGTACTCCTTACATGGTGGGCTCGCCCAGATCACGTCGAAGTGGTGTCGGGGGTACAGCTTGTAGTTCCAGTGGAGAATGTCCTCAGTGCATGTTGCTTGCCACTTGGGAAGAATATCCACTG
>LGRX02033731.1:135939-169168 GCA_001247695.2 Cymbomonas tetramitiformis | reverse complement strand
GACTCCAGGTCAGGCCGACCATGGCAGCCCGGGTGCATCGCAGGCACGACGGTGACACGCACTGAGGGCAGCACGCAGCATTGGGTGGCACATATTGGGGCTTGTGGTAGTGCCCGCGCCTGCGTGTGACGATGGGGGATGCGGCAGTGCCCGCGCCTGCGTGTGACGATGGGGGATGCGGCAGTGCTCGCGCCTGCGTGTGGCGCTGTTGCATGCGGCAGTGCCCGCGCCTGCGTGTGACGCTGGGGGATGCGGCAGTGCCCGCGCCTGCGTGTAACGCTGGGGCATGCGGCAGTGCCCGCGCCTGCGTGTGACGATGGGGGATGCGGCAGTGTCCGCACCTGCGTGTGGCGCTGGAGCATGCGGCAGTGCTCGCGCCCGCGTGTGGCGCTGTGGCATGCGGCAGTGCCCGCGCCTGCGTGTGACGCTGGGGGATGCGGCAGTGCCCGCGCCTGCGTGTAACGCTGGGGCATGCGGCAGTGCCCGCGCCTGCGTGTGACGCTGGGCGGCAATTGGGGATCTGCGCGCTGCAGGGCTCTCCAGGAGTTCCCCATCTTGCCGGCTCTCCTGAAGGCCGCGCCCGAGCACCTCGCCCAGCCCCAGGCGGGCACGCACCTCCCGCCGCCTCAGCTCGAACTGAACGAGGACCAGGCTGTCGTTTCCTCCGCGGTACAGGTGCGTGGCTCGCTTATCGCTATGGCACAATCGTCGCCGTGGTGCGTGCTGCCCTTAGGTAAACTGAAAGGTGAGGCTGTACTTGGAGGGCGGAGGGTCCGGCGTTTACTGCGCCGAGGTCGTTGGTATCGATGCACCTGACCGGCGGTGCTGTGGGCAGGCTTGGGCGAGTGAGACGGTCGAGACCGCCTCAGGCGATGGGCATCCTGCGGAGGGGAAGCTGCCACCGCTGTATCTCGTGCACGGCCCTTTCGGCTGCGGCAAGGTGCGCTTTCTCTCCCCCCCCTTACGAACTGTGATGCCCCCAGAGTGGCACCTGCTGGTAGTTTACTCACTTTGTACTGACAGCCACTGACGGTGCAGACGCATCTAGTGGTGAACATCATCACGCAGCTGGCAGCAAGGCTGCACGCGCAGGGAGACTGTGGCACACGCATCATGGTCTCGGCGTACACGAACACCGCCGTGGACCGCGTGCTCCTCGGCCTGCTCGCAGCGGTGCGCCCACGAGGGTTCACCGCGTTGCAGGCAGGGGCTTGCTGCGTTGCAGGTTCACCGCGTTGCAGGCAGGGGCTTGCTGCGCTGCAGGTTCACCGCGTTGCAGGCAGGGGCTTGCTGCGCTGCAGGTTCACCGCGTTGCAGGCAGGGGCTTGCTGCGCTGCAGGTTCACCGCGTTGCAGGCAGGGGCTTGCTGCGCTGCAGGTTCACCGCGTTGCAGGCAGGGGCTTGCTGCGCTGCAGGTTCACCGCGTTGCAGGCAGGGGCTTGCTGCGCTGCAGGTTCACCGCGTTGCAGGCAGGGGCTTGCTGCGCTGCTTCCCTGCAGCAAAACCTCGGCGCCACATCTGAGCCTCGCCTGATCCTCACTCGTGCTATGCAATGGTCGGAGAGCAGTCGTGGGAGAGTGGCGGCGCACCGCCGTCTTTACCGCTGGAGCGGCGGCCCGAGTAGGGGGTCCAGCCGGTAGCCCCTAAGAGTGTACGATGGCGCAGTAGGGTCTGAGGCGCGTCGCCTTGTGGAGGGTGCTGCCCGACAGGGCTTCACGGACTTCTTGCGCGTCGGCCGCCTGCAGAAGATCGACCCACGTGTGCTGCCATACAGCGTGCACTGCTCCGAGACATCCAGCCGGGACAAGGGCGACCAGAGTGTTGCGGAGCTCAACCGCATCCTCCGGGACTGCTCTAGCAAGGAGCAGAGGGCCACCGTCCAGCGCGAGCTGCAGCAGGTGCGGTCCAGTTAGCTTTGGACCGGATTCGATTTCTTATGATTTTCCATATTTAGTCACATTTGAAGTCATTTATAGGGGGGAAATGTCTCCGGTCCAAGGTAACTCTCCGTGCAGAAGTGGCATTTTGAGATCCGGTGTGTAACAGTTAGGTTGGTGTGTGTGTGTTTCTCTGCCGACTTGACTGTTACACACCATATCGCAACATCCTTCTCTCCACTTTTGTATGGACGGTCACTTTGCACAGGAGACAAACCTATGATTGATGCGCCGCATGCAGTGAACCATTCTAGTTACATATACGTATATATACAACGTTGTATATATATTTATATATTTATATATTTTCTCGTTTTTTCCATATTAAATTTCTGATTTAATATGGAAAATGTCATGAAAGTAAATGGATCCAAAGCTGAGTGTACCCTACCCTGGATCTATTGTTAGAGCAGCAATGCGCACACCCATACTCGTTGAAAACCACGGAGCTAGTGCTCGAGCAGTCTGTTGGTGCAGAGGGATGGCTAACATGGCCCAGGCGGAATGTGTGATCAGGCGAAGGCGGGGCAGCTGCGGCAGCGACAGCAGCGGCTCCAGTCGGTGCGCGTGGTAGGCGTCACGTGCCTCTCGAGCGTGAACCCGCTGCTCGACGGGCACTCCTTCCCAATCGTGATCCTTGACGAGTGTTACCAAATGATCGAACCGGCCAGCCTGCTGCCGCTGGCCCGGGCTGGGTGCCGCCACCTGGTTGCTGTGGGCGACCCGATGCAGCTCCCCCCACTCCTCAGCCAACCATCAGGTGGGCAGCCCCCGTCTACTTTCCCCTCCGCAAAGAGCACCTTTCTTCAACCGGCACCGCTGTGAAGTTGGGAGCAGCGCCCGCCCCCGAGAACGCTGCCCTTTGCTGCCACGCGGTGTGTTGTCCATCTAGATCTGGGATGAGAACGCCGCGCTTCCATGAGCTGAGAGCGTGTTTGGCGCTGCGCCTGAGGTGTCACTGTGGCTTCCTTCAGGACATGGTCAGAAAGGCAGGCCGGCGCAGCAAGCACCGTCCAATCTTGGGCGTCCACTATTTGGACGGTTGGCAGCTGCGGGGTTTCGGCCATTATTCCTACGCACGCAGTATCGCTGCCATCCGATGCTCAGCAGTGCGTGCCCGCGATCCATCCCGCGGCGGTGGTTGCCTGGGCCGCAGTTGGCACGCGTGATTGGCTTGGCGACGAGGCCCACTCTGGCCAGACGGGAGTGCAGTGACTCCTTCGAAGCTGTGCTGCGCCGAGCCTCTGCCGCGGTCCTGGATTGAGGAGAGTCCACGTACATGTGCTGGGCTGCCCAGATGCCAAATGCAGCGTGCTCAAAGCTCGAGGCGCACACGCAAAGGTGTGCTGGGATGCGTTTCAACCCGGGGAGGGGGGGAGGGGCGTGCTGCAGGGATCCCCAACGAATGCTTCTACGAGGGGCGGCTGCTCGACGGCTGCACGCCACAAGATCGCGCATCCTTGGCCGGTAGGCGTCCCCAAGGGGTCCAGCCGTGGCATATGCGCTGGCATCAGTGTTGCCAGTGTCTCCCTGATTGAGTTGTGTTAACCGAGACGACTCGTAGGCACTTGGCGTGCTGGCTTGACCTAGATCTGTCCAGTGCCATGTCGATGCTCGCGCCGTTTGAAGATCAAATGTGCTGTGGCATCACACCAACTTCGCAACGCACCGCCTGCCCGTGCCTGTCTCCTCTGTGGCCCCGCCTTTGGCTGATATGAAGACCTGACTGCTCTGCGTAGAGGTGACGCGGCGATTCGGGGCGGGAGACGCCGCAGGGGACCTGTCCGCACTCACCTTCTGCGATGTGCGAGAAGGCCGTGCACAATACGACCAAGGTGGCAGCCAGAGTAACCAGGTGGAGGCACAAGTCGTGGGCAAGCTGGTGTGCAAGTTTCTGGCGCGGGGCGTCTCTGGTGGGCCCCTCGCCCTGCCACGCTTCTCGCAGCGGCCCTGTGTGTCACCTCCGCCTTCTCTGCGGCGGACCCGCGCGCGCCGCCTCGGCTCAGGGTGTGCCCTGCCCGGGGAACCTTCAGTGCATGTCCGACTGACGGTCGCTGATGTAGAGCAGTGGCATTTTCCAGTCGTCGTAAGTCCATACAGTCGGAAGAAGTCTAGGAGAGGGATCACTCTGGCTAACCCGACTCGTCTGTCTAAGAGGTGCGTGAGCCCCGTCTTGTGTACTTCCGGGCCTCGGAATGCCAATGCCCATTCACGCGGTGCACAAGGGGAGGGGAGGCTGCCTCGCACTTTCGGTGTGCGCGGCTTTTAGGGCATTACCGTAATCCGTGTCGTGTGTGTAAGAATTGCATTAGGGGAATGTGGGTCACCTCCCGTTTGGCTTAAGCTGGCGTGGTATGATATAGGCAGTAAGGCAGTAAGGGACCATCGCGTCGGATTGGCCGCGCAGGTGCAAACATTGGGGTGATCACCTTCTTCTGCAGCCAAGAGCGGTTGATACGGAGGGAGCTGGAGAGGGCGTGTGCTGCGTCGGATGAGGCCAACCAGCCGTCGCCAGATGGGCCCGAGGACGAGGCTATGGAGGGAGGTCTTGATGGCTCGGCCGTTCAGATTGCCACCGTTGATTCCTTCCAAGGCGCCGAGAAGGAGATCATCATCGTATGTCCGATGACGCCTTCCTCCACGTGGCTTCAACTGATGCCATCGTCGCGCATCACTGGCTGACCCAATCTGTGCCTCCTCCACCGTGGGGCATGCGAGGATCCCACGGTCACCACTGCTCGATGTCTAGCACTGCGCAATTGAAACTGCGAGTGACCGTTTGCTGCGCTCTCGTTGGGCCGGATGCTTGGCACGCATGCACCCTTGGCCTGCATCTTGGAAAGGTGACGTGGCGGAAGGCCTCGGTGGGGGTGGGCCGGGTCTTTTTTTATACGGGGGGGTGGAGGGGCTCGTTGTGCAGCTTTCTATCTGTAACTCCCGCAGCATCAATTTTTGCGCGAGCCCTGGGCGCCTCAACGTGGCCCTCACACGTGCTCGCAGGCACTTGATCTGTCTTGGCAATGCCATCGACTTGCAGGCGCGTGCACAGACCTCCCTCTTCTCCCAACCTTGTACGCCCGCTACCCCTGCGGAGGGCCCCCGCAGCGCACCCCATCATGGCAATTTTGCCACCCCTGCGGAGAGCCCCCGCAGTGCCATGTCTATCATGACGATTACGCCACGTGTCCCATTGTCAATAGTCCCACACCTTCAGACTTGTTTGAGGCGGGGGGAGGCGCATAGATGGGGGGGGTGAGCAAGCCTCTCACACCTGTTGTGCTGAGGCCGAAGAAGGCAGGCGCACGCGATGTTCAGGTTCAGGGCTGGTCGCTGCCACTGTTGTCATCATGATGTCTTTCATAGAGAACGTGTCTCGAGCTCGGAGACATGCTCTTTTGATAGAGCACGTGTCTCACGCTCGGAAAATGCTCTTTTAATAGAGCACGTTCTTGCGCTCAGAGAAATGCTCTTTGACGGCCCTAGTGCGGGGCCACCCGCTGCAAGGAATGTATGGGAGGGGTAGCTCACTGCAATGAGCGGCTGGGTGTGGAGGAGGGCGCTTGCGCAGTCGCAGGCGAGTGGGGAGTCTGTCTGGGCGCATCTTCTACGCATGTCCAGGAAGACCTCGCGGTCATACTTACCTCCGCGAGAGCTGCTCCGGCTGCTGGATGCCGGCTCCACACACTTGCAGCCAGAAGAGGCGCAGCGGTCAGCCTCGGAACCGGAGCCGGTGCTGCACGACCCGCCTGAGCCGGAGGACGTTCTCGAGGAGGTGGACCAAGAGCGCCCGCCTCCCGAGGCACCTCCACGGCAGGCGCCTCCGACTCCCTACGAGCTGGCGCTTCTTGACGAGATGGAGCAGGAGCACGAGCGGGCCACGGAAGATGAGGCAGGGCCGGCGCTTGCAGTGCACTGCCCTTCGCCTGACCTCGTGGTTCTAGACGCCCTGCCCCAAAAATGGCCGGTTGCTCGCACATGGGCCACGGCAACCGACAAGACGCCCGCGGCAGGTGACACGGCGGCCGAATCCGTCGAGCCCGCGGCAGGTGACACGACGCCCGTCGAGGCGGGGGATGGGCGCTCTGCGTCGGTGGCGGCAGGGGGGCTGTGCCATGACGGGAGCCGGCTCAGCCTCAATCTGCAGGACTCCTCTCGCGAGGCGTCTGAGCAGGCAACCCCGGAGTGCACGGAGAGTCCTTCGGGCGCATGGTCAGCACCTTTGTGCACGCCGCCAGAGGCTGCGGCGTCGGGTATGAGCAGTGGGCGGATGAGCAATGGCGCGGAGGCGGTTGCGGCAGACTGCCTAACGGTGAGGCGGGGCCCTGCGTGGGGGTGCTTGAGCTTCATGAGGGGTGCAGCAGGGAGGGGAGGGAATCAGGTTCAGCAGTGGGTCACGGTGTCGCATGTCAGCCAGTTCCGCCACGTGGTTCAGGCGGCTGCTCCTGTGTGGTGGGCGCGGTGGCGCCGCTCGCTGGGCTCGCACTGCGGCCAGTGAAAAGCCTTGCTCAGTGAAAATGGTGGTGGTGTCTGCTGAAAACTGTCGCGCAGTATTGCCGTGTCCAGTTGAGCAAATACTGGTTTGGGGATTTCTCATGGGAGCTCTCGGTACAGTGGGACAGCGCTGTTCAACAGAGCCGAGGAGTGCTCTTGGTCACGACGATGGCCTGTTGCTCCTGGGTCGGGTTCATCAAACGATCTCCAAGAGAGGGGCCGCCTTGCTCTCGCAGGCAGTAGGATAGCGTCCTTTCTCGTCTTGATCCCCCCACAAGGTCCACGGTGCGCTGGTGTTCAATCCTGAACCTCTCTCGCGGGGCATCGTGGGATGGGGCTCGGAGCGCGTTCACAGCCCCAGCCTGATAGCTGCGCTAGACACGCTGTCGTGGACGTTGAAATGGACGACGAGGCCGAGGAGCTGCAGGAGGGGGAGACAGACGGTGAGCTTGAAAATGTGGATAGCGGGAAGGAGGACATGGACGTGACGCTGGCCATACCATCCAATGACGTCGTTGCTGCCCAGTCCATCGAGGTGTTGCCCGCGACTGCTTATCACGTGCGGCGGTCCACTCCTGCTGCGCGCGCGTGCTGCACCAGTTCAGCCAGACGCCGCTCGCTCTGAGCGCGCACAGGAGAACCTGCGGCGCCTCTGTGCGCTTTGAGCGTGTAACGGCTGTCAGCGCGTAATGGCTTTATCTGCAGTAAATTTGCCACCGGGGCGATCGTGACCATCCGCCAGCTGCCATTCGCACGCGCGCATCTTTGTGCAAGTAACGAAGTGGACTGCTGCGTTGACGCGGCGCCGCGTGTTTCCGGCCATGGCGCATTCTACCCCGCGCCGTAACGCTTTGCATTCGGCCACCTTCAGCCCCTCTCGGTCACTCTCGGTTGCCGAAATGCCCTTGTCGCTGCGCTCTTTTGCCTCGCGCCGTACCCGGTGGACCGCATTCTTGCGGCGGCTCTTCAAATCATGTCACGCTAGCAGTCGTGAACGCAGCGGTAGCCATTGTGCCGGGAGGTGACACTCATGAGCTAGCATGCCACGTCGGCGCTACATGCGCAGCCGTCGCAGGGCACTCCAAAATACAGGCGGGATAACCCCCTGATAGCCCCCTACATCTGCCCGGAGGACCTGGAGGCGCACTTGGACGAGCTCGGGTTCTCCCCACAGGACCTGTGGCAAGGGTGCGCCCGGGCCCCGCCCCGCGCCCCACTCCGCGCTCCGCCCGCTCCAGCTGATGGTTCGTCGGGGGATCCCGTAGAGCCGGGCCCCACAGCCTTGCGGGCGGAGCATGCGGCATCGACCCGTGGTGCGGACATCCTGGGCAGTGCTTTTCAGAAGCAAGCTGCGGCGGCCGAATGCGTCCAGCCTCGCCTCGCCCCACGCCTACTGGCACCAATCGGTCCAGGGGGGCACGCAGCCTAGGGCGAAGTGCGCGGGCCCGCCGCAGGACCGAAGTGCTCGGAGAGGGCTCTGGCGGGCGGGCGCAGGTACAAGTGGTACTGCTGCGGCAGCCACTACAACCAGCCCCACGCCAGGGAGCAATTCAGCTACTCCAAAATGGGTACTTCCTCGCCTCACATGCCTCAGTGAGTGGAGCATGCACCGGCACCACAGATGCATGCCTCCGCGCAGGAACCCTAGACCCTAGACCCTAGACCCTAGGAGCGCTGCATGCGCTGCGAGTCCCGGTGCCACACAGGATAGCCGCGTACTGCAGGCTTGTGGAGTGGTGCACGGCAAATTCGTGACTTGATCAAGCTAGGAATTTGGCGAACGTTGGTCGCACGGGAATTATGTACTCGTCTAACTGGAATCTAGCGGTACGATAGCATGTTCTGAAGTGTCGAACTGTGCTCATTGGTATTACAATCCGGGCGGTAGGATAACTCAAGCCGCAAACATTTTGTCAGCGCTCATTCCTTGCAACCAAACTTGAAAATAAACTGCCACTCCCATCTTATTTTGAACAGATATCGATGCATGTCATTCCACGTCGTATAATTAATATGCCTGCGCGTATATTAGTTAGTGCGCATGTTTTCACCTTCACGAGACCATGTTTGCATTCTGTTCGCGAACATCAACACGTGAGGCTAACCCAACCGCATACCGCAGCCACAAGGCCGCAGCACCAATGCTAGTCACCTCACTCCTGCGTACCAGCATGGCACAAGATGACCCAGTGGAACTGTCTCTTTCACAGACACCGAAGCTGCCAAAGCGCGTGGGGACGTCCAACATCCCTTGTGCCCTGGACATTGGCGGAGTGCGGTAGGTCAACACCCTCACAATGGTGTTGACCGACTGCGAGGTCATAGCACGCAACACACGTTGTGTGACTATGGTACGCGTAGTAAGCTGCGTTTAGAAAGGTTTCTAGGGCCGGACACTTTGATCGGCAGAGATTTACGCGACTGCGGCAACCCAAACCCCAGGGCGGCATTCCGTGCCCCAACCCGTGCATTAGAATGAGAGCGCACACGCCCCACACATGCACAAGGGCCATTTGTACAACTTGAATATATGTCATTTTAAGACCATCGTAGACTGACCTAGGTTCTGGGTCCGAGGCATCATCCGCTCAAGCGTCCATCCCCGCAGTCCTGCGTGTCACATGCGCATGGGGTGGAAGCCCACCGTAGGTCGGCCTGGAAGGTCCTCATTGGTCGGTACCATATCCTGCTTGACACCGCGCATGTACTGTCGTGGTTGAAAAAGTGCGAACACGCACAAATCGTATCTTTTGGGGCAATTCTGTTTTAGCCTGTAGGTCGCGCTGTTAAACGCGAACAGTTCGAATTACTGTGACGGTCAAATGACGCTTCACTCATCAACACGAAATTTCCTTCGAAAACATGAAATGAATTCACCGTATGGCGGCGCCGCATGTTTGGCGAGGACGCGCTGACGTTGGCACACCAAACATAATCTTCAGAATCTGAACCGCGACCAATCAGAGGAGGGCTGGTACGTGGATGGTGTGCAGCGGCGGCGTTCCGTCAGGCTTGCCGGCTCGAGGAGCAGCTGCGCTGGGACCAGGCCCTCGAGAAGCACTTCAAAAAGACCTACCCGCTGATCGAAGCCTACGGTGCGCTGTCTCTCCCCTGCATATCCACCACCTGGCATGAGTTCTCCGAGACCCCTTCTCCCACGCCCCCTCTACCGAGCACACACTAGCCCGCCTTCTACTCCAATGCGCCCGCGCGGCTCCCGGGCAACTCCCCTGCCCGCATGCAGGCGCTCCGGAGGTGGTTCCCACTTCAGGGGCATAATCTTATGCAGATGGTGGTTGCTTTCGAGGAAGCTGGCTTTCCCTGCGCCGCCTGCATCTCGGCTGCAAGCCCGCTCGATGAGCTGGCAAGGCACGTTGGGCACATTGCGTGTTTGCAGTCGCTGTGCACTTCGACCCGCGGTGCGCCAAGCTGCGGTGGCTGATCCGGCACTACGACGACGCGGCGTCGCTCGCGACAACGCCCTTCGGATTGCACACACTGGTGCATGCTCTTCCCACCGCCGCTGCCTGGGGCGCCTCCTGCCTCCTCTGTGGGTTGTATCCACCACAGTGCGCTCCCTGCATTATGGTGGGCCCGCTGCAAGGATCGGCGATTCGCACCTCTCTCCGCGCGCGCTCTTGCCACCCGTTCCGAGGCTCGATAAGCCAGCGCGCTGTAAGGTGAAGTGCAGCGTTTGCAATGCGGTGCGAGTGAAGAGCCGTGCGCGGTGCAGCCATGCTGCGTTGCAAATGTCGCCGTGTGCGCGCCACCATCGCGCCAGCGTAGCAGAGCGTCGGATTCATGCTGACATGGGAATCCGGGTGGAGGCAGCACGATGCCGAGAACGAGGAGCACGATGACGAGCACGCCGCATTTCTGTTCCGGGACACGTGCGCAGCCCTGTGGAGCCCGGCCCAACACTCTCTGCCCCCCTGCTCTCGCCGCCCCTCAGCGTCCACCCAGCGACGTTTCCCGTGGAGCCCGGCCCAACACTCTCTGCCCGCCTGCTCTCGCCGCCCCTCAGCGTCCACCCAGCGGCGCTTCCCGCCGCTCTCCTCCGCTCTCCTCCAAGTACCCTTCGAGTCGGCCGCGCTTCGGCTGGGCTCGGCACACAGCCTCGCACTCCACGGGCACATGAGTGGCTGCGCCGTCTACTGCCGAACCAGGTATCCGCTGACAGTGCGCCGGAGAGGCCGCCTCGATGCGACATGCTGACGGCAGCTGGGAGGGGACAAGCGCGGCCGCAGGCACCAGGACTGTGGGCGCTCCAGCGAGCAGACGGCCAAGCCGGGCATGCACGGCGAGACCACTTGCAATGGGCAAGAGCGCACACAAGCCGTGGGCAACAGGGAGAGCCCTGGCGGGCTCGACAGCGAAGAGGTAGGCCTGCACCGATATTTGAGGTCCGCCTGTGATGGTGCCGGCAGTGAAGAGGAGCTCTGAGTCAGGGCCCTCTCGGTGTCTGAATGCGACGCAGATCCCATGTGCGGTGATCGGGATCGAGGGGCGAGGCTCGGAACGGGATAAGGGAGAGCGCACTCTGCCGGTGGTGCGGGGCTGATGGGGGAAGGTGTGCGTGGCTCTGAGCAGCGCGGAGGCAGCAGGAGCGCGGCAAGCCTTGATGAGTGGCCAGCATCAGCGCGGTGCAGCCCCAGGGAGCCGCCGCACGAGCTCGACGGAGAGGAGGCAGCTGCAGCGCCTGCAGGAGTTGACGGCAAACGCTCCCTGCAGGAGGGCGCGGAGGGTGACTGCGCCCGAGGCTCTGTGGCCAGCTGGCCGTCGGAGCGCGATGTGGGAGATGAGGAGGTGCAGGGCGCTGAGCGCGGCGAGGATTTGACATCGGCCTGGCATGGGGAGGTACCAGGCCAGGCTGGCAGCGCCCAAAGGTCCACCGTGGCGGCCGCCAGCAGCAAAACAATCATGGAGGACTGGGACACGGTGGGGAGATGCAGTGATGAGCACGGTGAGGCCTTGGCATCGGCATGGCATGGGGAGGTACCAGGCCAGCCGGGAGCGAGGAGAAGTGCTACAGACACCGGTGGACGAAGGGGAGGTGGACTGGGGGATGGGAACATGGTGAGGGGATCCAGGGGAGCGCAGCATGACGAGCGCGCCACAAGGTGCACGACCCGGGCGGAGCGATGTGGCACCCAGCCAGGGGTTGCGCTCCAATCTGCAGTGGCAGCGGTTGCCGGCAGGACTGCTGTCCACACGATGGGGGACGAGGACATAGATGGTGGCGAGCGCAACGACATCAGGATGCTGACGAGGCACGAGGAGGCGTCCGGCAAGGGCGGCGCGAAGCGAGACTCTGCGGAGGCAGCGGGCAGCGGCAAAGATGTCATGGACGAATGGGATAGCGCCGGAGAGTGGGGTGGTGAGCAGAGTGATGCAGTGGCATCGACACGGCGTGACACGGCTCCTGGTCAGCACGGTGGCGCCCGAATGCCCATGCAGGCAGCGAGAGGCAGCAGATCCATCTTGGATGAATGGGATGTTCATGAATGGGGCGATGACATAGATGATGGCGTTATATCGACACGGCGTGACGAGTCATATGGCCAGCGGGGAGCCAACCAAAGGTCCACCGTGTCGGCCGCCAGCAGCAAAGCAATCATGGAGGACTGGGACACGGTGGGGAGATGCGGTGATGAGCACGGTGAGGCCTTGGCATCGGCATGGCATGGGGAGGTACCAGGCCAGGCTGGCAGCGCCCAAAGGTCCACCGTGGCGGCCGGCAGCAGCAAAGCAATCATGGAGGACTGGGACACGGTGGGGAGATGCAGTGATGAGCACGGTGAGGCCTTGGCATCGGCATGGCGTGGGAGGTACCAGGCAGGCTGGCAGCCAAAGATCCAGTGGCGGCCGATAACGCGGCAGTCATGGGGACGCTGGGACGGTGGGAGATGCGGTGGTAGCTGCAGTGAGGGCCTTGGCATCGGCATGGCGTGGAGAGTACAGGCCAGGCTGGCAGCGCCCAAGGTCCCACCGTGGCGGCCGCCCAGCAGCCCAGAAAACCAATCATGAAGGACTGGGACACGGTGGGGAGATGCAGTATTGGCACGATGAGGCCCTATGGCTGTGGCACCAAAGTGTTAGGCCAGGCTGGCAGCGCCTAAGGGTCCTGCAGTGGCGGCCGCCATGCAGCCGGCAATCATGGAGGACTGGAACCACGGTGGAGATCACGGTGATGAGCACGGTGAGGCCTTGGCATCGGCATGGCATGGGGAGGTACCAGGCCAGGCTGGCAGCGCCCAAAGGTCCACCGTGGCGGCCGCCAGCAGCAAAGCAATCATGGAGGACTGGGACACGGTGGGGAGATGCAGTGATGAGCACGATGAGGCCTTGGCATCGGCATGGCATGAGGAGGTACTAGGCCAGGCTGGCAGCGCCCAAAGGTCCACCGTGGCGGCCGCCAGCAGCAAAGCAATCATGGAGGACTGGGACACGGTGGAGAGATGCGGTGATGAGCACGGTGAGGCCTTGGCATCGGCATGGCATGGGGAGGTACCAGGCCAGGCTGGCAGCGCCCAAAGGTCCACCGTGGCGGCCGCCAGCAGCAAAGCAATCATGGAGGACTGGGACACGGTGGGGACTGTAAATACGGCAAGCCTTCCACACAAGCGGCAGCACGGCACCGCCTTTGCATGTGATGATGATAACCAGAAGTTGTCTGAAGACACCAGCACACATACCAGTGGCAGCCAATGGCGCGACGTTCGCCGGCAGGCCGGCCGGAGGACCGGTGAGCAAGCGCTCCTGTCCTCCCAGAAGCCCCTCCGTGTCCCTCAGCCATGTCCGGGAATCGTCGCTCCCCATCTACACGAATCCTTGTTGATATTCAACCTGGCAAGATGGCCTGTGATTCGGGCCCGACTTGAGAG
The DNA here is from genome assembly GCA_001247695.2 of Cymbomonas tetramitiformis. Taxonomy (NCBI): domain Eukaryota; kingdom Viridiplantae; phylum Chlorophyta; class Pyramimonadophyceae; order Pyramimonadales; family Pyramimonadaceae; genus Cymbomonas; species Cymbomonas tetramitiformis. Next base: position 155,856 of record LGRX02033731.1, on the reverse strand, counting down.
ATGCGGAAGCAAGCTGGCGTTCCTCCAGTGCGGCCCCACTGCCACGAGCCAGCATCTACCAAAGAGCATCTGGAATCAAGGCGGAAAATCATTTTTTCCTCGCTTTTGTTTATTCGGGTGGGAGCACTCGGTTTGCGATCTTTCAACCACCGTCTGCTGCCACACCCGCATCCTGCACCATCCTGCACCCTTCCTTTTCGTTGGGTGTTTCAGTCATGCGCTTTCTGCCATCATTGTGGTTCTGCTTTCTGCTCATCGGTGTGACCTGGTCTGTGAGATTGAGCCGATCATCGGCATACACGCTGACCAAACCGCAGCAACCCCGTCGCACGCTCTGCATCCGATGAAGCCTGAGGGGGGCGCACGGTCGATTCACTGAAAGTCTGAGGATGAAAGGAGTGCGGGAGGCGCGGGCACGCCAGGTCCAGCAGACAGCAGCTTTGTCAAGTCGCACCCTTGGGCTGATTTTGTTTTTGAGGAAAACAACGACGCTGCAGCCGATGAGGCATGACCCCTTGCCATAACCCCCTGCCGCCGTTCAGTGCGTGCTGCTAGGATAGGGTTCATTGCGTCTTGAGCTTCCTATATTTTATCAACTCCTATCGCTTTTAGCTGCCTAAGGCCCAGCAGGGTGCGCCCGAGCCGTAGATGCTAGAAGTGGACGGTGCTCATGAAGTAACAGATGATGCCTGCAGGGTGGAGATGACGCCTTTGGATCCAAGACGCGTGCAAGTAGCGAGATGCACAATTCTGCCTGGTAGGCCCTACCTCTCTGCCGCCACTGCATTTCTTTACCCGGGCTGGCATTGTCACATTGAGCCGCCTCACTGCCGCCACTGCATTTCCTTACCCGGGCCGGCATTGTCACATTGAGCCGCCCCACTGCCGCCACTGCATTCACTTTACCCAGGCCGGCATTGTCACATTGAGCCGCCTCACTGCCGCCACTGCATTTCTTTACCCGGGCTGGCATTGTCACATTGAGCCGCCTCACTGCCGCCACTGCATTACTTTACCCGGGCCGGCATTGTCACATTGAGCCGCCTATTGCTTGTATTGGCGGGCGTCTGCGATTGTACACTAAACGGTTGGTGATCCGCCCTCACTCTAGTGGTCTGCACTGCAGTGTTCAGAAGGTGAGGTGTTGCCAAGAATCTGTGGAACAGGCACAGCATGGGTCCGTTGATGGACCACATCTTACATGATTGTGAGGTCAGGAAGGACGTTCTAGAGAAGGAGGCGCCTGGCGAACAGTGCATAAGAGGTAGGCCTTCAGAATCTTTATGGATCCAAATTTTCCGAATGAGAATGGTGAAAATAGATGGTGCGCGGTGCCTTCGCGGCGGGGTCTTGTTGTAATCAATTCGACCTACGGCATGTTTTTCATACAGCGGAGTCGATGGATTGTGAGCTCCCCATTGGCCGTGGCCTTAGGAGGTGTGGAGTGAGGATTGCAAACAGATGAGGATATGGAAGATGCGCATGAGTCCGAAGATGACATGCCTCCGATGTTTGACCTTGTTAAGCACCTTGGTGGTGATGGTAACTCGCCTCGCGAAGACTTGGCATAGAAGGCAAACATCTTTCTATATGAATATATGTTTCATCTGGGCAGCAAGCACGTAGATAAGATTAAACTGTTGACAGAAACGATCCCCGATAATGCATATAGACTAGGTGATGGCATGCATCTCGTCAAACCACGAACATCGAATTGTTAACAGTCCACTGCAGATTTCTTCATAAAAAATAATCGGGTTTAATGTAGTATGCGCGTAGGCGCATGCCATATCTGGTAGTATGCGCGGAGGCAAATGAATTCAATGTAGTATGCGCGTAGGCAAATGATTTTAATGGTAGTCTGCGCGTAGGCAAATGCTTTTTGTGGTAGTTTGCCCATATGCAAATGATGAATTAATGGTAGTGTGCCGTAGGCAACTTGTAGTGTGTGGGCAGACCTTTTGCACGACGCTTGCCCCTTCATAATATTGCATGTGAACATTGTTATGTAAATTCAACCGGTAGATATCAACATCTGACCACAATGAGCACAACTACCGGATGGAATTGTAAAATGATGTGTCGGTATGCAATAAACCGCGAAGAACTGTTCGTAATCGATGGTTTCTGTTGTTTGTCGCTCAAACAAACGTTGTCTCGCAAATCCATCCGTTATATATCTTCATTGTGGTCAGATGCTGATATCTACCGGTTGAATTTATATAATAACATTCACATGCAAGATTACTAATATAATGTTCACATGCAAACATTTGTTTTTAATCCCCAAAATTTCGGTATCCCTTTATGAAGGGGCAAGCGTCGTGTACACGGTCGTCGAAATGAGTATAACTCCGATGAATTCATTAGTACAGAACAGCTGCTGAGATTATTCCTCCGGCTGGATTGCAATCATTCACAATCCCTGTACATTCCGGTGATAAATTTTTGCACTGGACTGATCACCACATTTGGTATAATCTGTGATATGTAAATCATCAGAAAAAGCGTTGCAATCAGTACAACGCTGTCTATTCCGGTGACAAATTTTTGCACTGGACTGATCACCACATTTGGTATAATCTGTGATATATAAATCATCAGAAAAAGCGTTGCAATCAGTACAACGCTGTCTAAACTCACAAAGATGAGTAATAGATTTCCTCAGATGTAATGGTAAAAGGCACAATGTGACCTACGCTAAAATCGCGTATGCTCGGGCACTGTATTGTGACCTGCGCTACGATCGCGTATGCATGGGCACAATATGACCCGTGCCGATGACGTGGACACATTCCATACAACCCCCGGTACGAGCGGACAAGGTTGGTTGCCACGTCATCACATCTGAAATCAATAAATCACTCAGAGAGAAGGTGTTGACATCAGTACAGCACCATTATACATATAGTCGTGAGGAGTTTAAAGAGGACACAGTCCCTCCGATATTGACAACACGGTAAACACATTACCACAGGCTCTCTGATTATATATTTGATATCCCACAGCATACGATGATGGTAATAGCAAACCACTTCGCCGCTGGAGGGTAGTGTTGTATTTTGTACAGCACATACATGTGCACGATGTGACCCACGCTGATGACGTGAATTCGGGCTGCATCCCAATAACTGCAATGCACCTTAGGTGCAATGGGCTGCATCCCGAAAACTGCTATTCAGCTTCATCGTAAGCTACCACGTCATCACATCTGAGGTCGGACCTCTGTTGTATTTAAACGGCGCCTGACAACCGCCTAGCAATTTACACTTCCTTGAGGGTGGAAGATGATAAGCTAAAAAGAAATACAACTAAAAACCAAATAAATAATAAAGACAAATAATAAAACAAGTAAGTTGCATCATCGTTGTTGTTTTGGTAATCGTGACTATATACAGTCAAATCATGCAGAGTTCCATGAAGTTGACACACATCTGTATCGAACATTTCTAAGGTCATCAGCCATGACGTACATATGAGCTTGATTTCGAAGACCTCTGAGACATTTGTATACATCTGGTCTAGCCTGTATCCAGACTAGAATTGTATATTGATTCGGTGCAAGCACCATAGCCTCTGCCACCGATGATCACCGAAAAAGGGCAACCATTCTTGATATTTCATACATATCATCTGATTGGATCATTAAAGGTGTCAAGAGTACTTAATGCAATATGCAGGCTACGGCCTGAGTACACTGTTCACCTAGGTCAAAGCCACCGAGCTGACCAATGCAGGATAAATGCTAGCTGCCTTTGAAGGCTACACGTAATAAGCCTATTGCCCTTATGTCTTGAAATGTATCCGTGTATTGGCATCTCTTTGAGGTAATCATGCCTGCTGAATAAGCCATACCGGTCATCTGATTACATATATCTGATCATACCGCCATTGAACAATGCCTATTCTGTGAGATTATTATACCACGTGGCATTTCGGTTGTGCACATCAAAAATATACAGTGCATATGATTGTTTGTACTCTTTATAGAGCAAATTGTCTCTATAAACAGCAAGTTCGCTGCAAATATCATCAGCTCTTCATCCGACCTTCTAAGGTTGAGTTGTTCGTCAGATGCATTGATTTATGGGACACCACATCTTTGAGGCAGGTCTATCCATCATCTAAGACAGAATCCGTGTAGTCATGGCTATTCAGCCTGCAGTATCATATGTCCCAACTGTTGGCAAGCAGCCTCTACGCCACATGGCTAAAGATGGCAAGTATAACCTTTGGTCATTGTTGGGCATGGTCAGCCAATTCAGGAGATTTATTCCGAAATTCTCCAAGATTGCCGAGCCACTCATGTATTCCATGTGTCATATGAAAACAGCCAACATATCGCCCTATGACCCTAAAAAGAAGCCATCTCCTTTTAGCAAGGCGGGAAGTGGGTTATGCCAGTCGGATCATCATGAAGGTGATAGAATTGAGAAAATCGATTGAAACTTGTATTGAAAATGACTATTCCTTAAAATAAGGTATTGCACCTAAGGAAATAAGGGTTTCATCGTCTGAAATAGGAATGGAGTTTTTCACTGACTCTAGTTCCTGAATCCAGAATCACATAGAAAATATATTCTATCCTGTGCATATAGAAAGTACATTAGATTCGGATTCTAAGCATACAAGTGGACTTGAATGCACTTGGGTTTGTACTGAGATTGCAAGTTTCCAAGTTGCATTCTGACATCACTACTTATTTGTGGAATAGCATACAATGGTATAAACCATCCGTATATATATTGACATAATACGTGTGGTTTCATACCATTTTGGCACATGAGATACGCATGCTTCATTGAGGAATTATGATTATTTGAAAGCTCATTCTGGAATGTTTAGAAGTCTGTCAGTGCCTCGTCCATTAAGCCACGAAGCCTTGGGAAAAGCCATGGCGGGACTCGAACCCGCAATCTGCAGATGGTTTCCAAGCGCAGTTCATTCTCATTCTGGAATTTTACATAAGTTTTAAATTAGTAGCAAATAGTCATCAACAAGTCACAATTCTGTCGGCATTGAAATGACCCATTCATCATTCATACTTCTTTACCATGACAAGTCCCTGAATAGTGTATGCCCAAAAATAAAATGGACATCATTGAGATATGTGACCATGTACTGAAGAAGATTCATATGCACACATATCACTAGGCGATGTCATGTTCTAGTCACAATGAAATGATATTCCGGACAGCCATTCATCAAGGACGGAAATATAGCTCGTAGTAAGTTGTTGTCACTGCAGACACTGAATCTGTGAGCCGTTTACGACAGTAGAGAAATGATATTTATATGCTTGATTGAATCTCCATTAGCCTAGGTACCATCACTGGTTTCGTTGTTCATTATGAAAATCGTTATCCAGAAACATTGTCTAAATTGGGCACACTATTGTGACCCTGAACCAAGAATGTATGTGGGCTGCAACCCAAGAACTGCATATTGAATCATAGTGAATTGACATTGGCATTTGGCAGCATCTGGCATTCGCCACATTCAAAAGCGTCAGGCATGTTGCCGGTATGACGTTGAGAGAATCGGTGTTCATATTGACATTGTTACCTCGAAAGCACTTGATTCGATGAGTTATCTCAGTCTGATTTTCTATCGGGGCCATTTTTCACATGACATAATAATTGAATGGCATTCTCCATCACCATCTGATTGGTTTGATACACCTCTTTTTAAAGGGGGAGGAAGGAGTATAGATTCATTCATTCTTCATACAGCTGCCAAAAATTGATTTACATCATTTTGATTTTACATCATTGTGATTTTTCTTGGAAGATTAAATAGAGAAATTTTATGAAAAGTTCCAGCATCTGTGTATAGCAGTCATAAAGTTTGATGACACAGTACATCATTCCGATAAAACATCAAATGAAGTCTTTGACTTACTGACACATGAAGTTCATTATGAAGAAATCATAGATGCATATTTCTCCAGCTCTATATATCATATTATATGAAGGGCACTGGCATAGGAGAACGATAGTTTTTTTTTAATGTGAATAAGCTATATTGTAAGCTTAAGACCATTACTTTGACGTCAACAGCCTGAGATGCTGATTGTTGGATTTCAAGAGTTGAAGGATTCGTTGAATCAGCCTTGGTAACATGTGTTTTGATTGATGAATGGTTTTCCCCCACATCTAGAGAAGCTGGCGCACAAGTTGTTGCCAGTGTCTGAAGGGAAGCATCTGAGCCAAAGGATTGCCAGTTGTGCCATTCAGGCATCGAATGCCATAACAGCAGAGCCGAGTGAGTGAGATCCGCCGCTCTAGCTATTTGCCCGTCATTCCTTCTAGGTTCATGACAAGACACAATTCATCAAAAGGCATGCACCAATGCATTCGTCACATGTATAGTTGCACAGTTTGTGTCCGAATGCAACCCCATAGAGGTTAAGCATCTAGACAGTAACTCTAACCAAGAAAAAGCCTTCCTGTCTTCAGATATCTTGGGCATTCTCATTTCCAGCTCCCTTGTGGTCAAGGAAACATCATGCCTGTGCCATGCCGGGACGCTGCTCATCGAAGCCGCACACTTGAGGCGCGCCTTACGAGACAGTGACCTTTGACCTGTGGGGCGTCAACCCCTTATCAAATCATGAACACTTGTTAAAACATGGATAAATTTATCATGATGCAACTTAGGTGGGATTATAAGTTCCACATAATCATATTGTCTACGTATGCTGAAGGCATAACTGCCGCATATGGTCACGATAGGTCGTAGCTTCTATAACATTGTGGCTTCTGAGTCAATAAGCTGATAGCCGATGACTTTGGCCAATGATTGCCGACCGAATAATAATCAGGGCTGCATCCCAAGAACTGCAGGGCTGCATCCCAAGAACTGCAGGGCTGCATCCCAAGAACTGCAGGGCTGCATCCCAAGAACTGCAGGGCTGCATCCCGAGAACTGCAGGGTTACATCCCTAACATTTTTACCCTGCATCAAATTGATATGACAGGAGCGGGAATTGATCCTTCCTTGCTGAGGTGTAGTGAGCCTTGTACAAATCATACCCTTGCACAGATACGCATACATGCGGGTACCATATCTGTGGATAATAAAAGCTGCTATACTGCCTTTGCCAGACCGTGGTTTGTCATTCGGATCTTATGGCCAGTCATTCTGAACTGCCGGAATGTTCTGAGGTAGATGGAGTTGTGATCCTGAGTCGTGCTTGACACACATGACTAACACAAATTCACATTAGTGTGATTTGTCGGCAAACCACTGACCTGGCTTGCGGCAATAGCGCAACACACTGGACCGAAAAAGGAGTTTGGCAGATCGGGTGAGGATTTAAAGTGGACTCATAGAGACCCTCCGATATCTCGTAAGCAGCGCCTTCTCCGCCTGCATTAAAACAAACCTTGGAAAAGAAGGTTCTCCATTCGGCCGTTGATCCTCCATAGCAGCTCCAGGAGGGGAGGAAGGGGTGGATGCACTATATCGCCGTGCACTATATGCATTATATCGTTCGTTAAAACGTCGATCGGCATGCGCATATCTCTCCGTAACGTAAACCTCGGACAAGAGATACCCTGAGCGTCACTCTGAAATACGAAACGCCAAGCAATCAGGGGGGCTACATCGTTCCTAAGAACTGTAGGGCTAAAAGCCTAAGGCGAGGGTTTAAAGTGGACTTAGTTCCCCCCGATATCCTAAAACACCTTGAGGGACGCCTCATCGGTGTAAGAAGACTGGCCAGTTCAACAACAAAGACACCAAAGACATATACAAAAGGTATGTACCCTATATTGTGAGGTCACAACACTTCCAAGAGGGGAGATCTGTCAGGAATATGATCGATGACATATGTGTCATACATGTCATACCTGTCATATCATGTCATATCATGTCATGTGCCATAATGACATACAGTCGTCAAGTATTGTCAGTACGGTCAACTATGACATGTACAGTCAGAATGTCTGTCATCCACCTAAGGTGAGTGACATCTGTCATCGAGAGGCCAAGTATATGGCATCGAGAGGCAGCCGGAGCACGCTGACGCGGGCTGAGCGCAGGCGGAGGGCCCCCCACAGGTCCGGATCTGACTCGGACGTAAGCAGCCGGAGCGAGCACATCCGCAGGGAGGTCCTTGCGGCAGTACAGGCCCTGGACATCTCCGCGGTACTCTCGAGAGGACTCGCCCCGCCAGGCGCAACGACATCTGCAGGAACCTCTCCACCAGGCGACCCTCAGAGCAGTGCACAGGGGGCCCTGACGGCGGACCAGACACTCGAGGCGGACGCCGCTGACAGCGTGACCCCCCCAGTGTCTCTGACTGCTGCTGAGACCGCCCCCGCCGAACCTCCCACTCAGGGTCGGCCAAATGCTCTCAACATGATGGTGGCTCGCCGGCGGCAGTCGATGGAGTCGGTAGTGCACGGCGGTGGCCACCCTGACTCGGAGCGCAGGGACCCCAGCCCAAGGAACTCGCCCCCAGGCCCCCCTAGTCGTGACCCACCTCCAGACCCCCCTGGTGACCCCGATCAAGGGCCAGAACCCTCCTACCCTCAGTACCCAGAGGTTCGGGCCCTTTTCATCACTCATGCCGGTGGGTCATTGTGGGTACACCAGTCAGCAGGGGTGCGAGGCGCGGCAACCGTCTCCCTACCACGGGATGAACGCCGCAGGGCTGGGGTGCAGGGCGACTCCATCCTCTTCAGGATTATGCATCTGTTGGGAGCGCCGCTGACTGCCTACGCACGCATGGGAGGCCGTCTGCATCACGCACCTCTGCCACTCACCAACCCTCGCGTAGAGACCTGGGTGCTTATGGTCAACCGCGAAGTCATGGACATGGCTACTATGAGAGACCCAGCTGCGGCCAACGTGCGGTCAACGAGCATGGGGCAGCCGGTGTGGGAATGGATACCAGCTACCGCGCGGGAATCTATCTGAGATGTTACACTTCGACCAGGACGGTCTCGCCGCGTGGTCTGAGGTTTGTAACTCTGACTGGTACAGGAGCATGAGCGCAGTGGCCGCGCAACCGCCTACCCCCATGCCTTTCCACACGCCACTCCCACTCCCCGCTCCATCACCAACACCTGCACCACCGCCCATTCCTGGGCCGCCAGTCCCGCTCCCAACTTCCGCACTACCGCCTGCTCCAACCGCAGCCCCCACGAATCTTGCGTCTGTACTTCCACCCGCGCACGCCCCAGGACCGCCACCATCAGCCCGCTTTCCCCACTCCGCCTCCGCGAACCCCATCCTCTCTCCCAGCGCCGCCCCTTTTGTGCCAGGCGTCATCCGACTGCCACAGGGCACCAATCTGCGGGCGTCTTCGGACGAGGTTCGCCAGGAGCACAAGGTCAAGGAGATGGTACTGAAGCTGGTCAAGGGCGTGACCAAGTTTCCCCGCTCCGCGGCCGACACCAAATCGGCCGACAAGGATGGCTTGCTCGCGCAGCTGGAGCACTACTCCAATCTGGTACGGAAGACCTTCCAGGAGGCTATCGTGATCGAGGCGCTGACCACTCCCAGCTGCACGCTGACTGTGTCAGAGTATCAGGCGAGCGTGTCGGGCCTCCTGTGGAGCTTCAAGGAGTACACCCTGCAGGACCAGCAGAAGAGATTCCTGGAGCGAGCGGCGGGTATCTGCGGGTCCGACCAGGCCTGGCACCAGCGTTACGTCGACCTGGACGTATTCTTCAGTGACCTGGCGGTATGCTCCCTCACTCAGGGTTATCTGGAGAACACGCATGGCGAGGCCATCGCGTTGAAGCAGGCGCCGAGTGAGACCGCGGCAGAGTACGTTTCATGGTAGCCGATATGTATATGCATCTGTGTGTGTCATCGGGAGTAATATGGGATTGACACGATGATAGTGAAATTGGGCTTGAAATCACGATGAGAATGAGTACCAGATGTCCGGGGTATGACAGTATGACAGTATGACACTATGCCAGTATGACACTATGACACTATAGTAGTATGACAGTACTGTGGGGTGGTCATCGTGGCACTTAATCAGACCCTCGGGGAATGGCCGGATTCGCATCCGGATTAGAAAGACAATGAAATCGAGTATCAGATGTCGGGGGTATGACACTATGACACTATGACACTATGATAATATGACAGTACAGTATTATGACAGTACTGTATGACAGTCATCGTGTCAGTCCGTCGATGTGACATCTGAATCGAGAATGACGAATCGGAATTAGAAATGAGATCGGATCGGGAATCGAACGTTGGGCCGTGGTGTGACATCGGGTGCTGGGTGGTTGACTCTGCAGCCCCAGTTACGAGTGAATAAGTTCACAGAAGAGAGGATATATATATATGTGATAGGGTATATATATATATCTCGAGATAAGCAGTGAAACAGAATGGCAGGGGGCAGAGGTTCACTGTGTGCTAAGATGATATAAAATACTGAGCAAAGTGTTTTATGAGTCGGAACGCTGTGACACGGTGACTGGTGACAACACAGGTCGAGGGGTGAATGACAGGTGACCCACCGTCCCCCCCCTTACAGTGGGGGGGAAAGGTTGGGCTCCCCGTGACACCACCTCACCCCGTGGGGATGAGGTGTCACCAGGCAAGTCGGCTAGCATGCAGAGACAAGGAGCCACACCGGCTCGGCTAGAAGGGCTAATCCCAAGTCCAATCCACACGGCAGTGCTAACTTGCAGGCGCACATCACAGCTAATTCTGCTTGCTAATCTGATAATCTTGTCAGTCAATCTTGCTGGAAGTTGAGCCCTGGAAGGGCGGAATCCACGGCACGGTGCGCAGCGCCGGCCAATCGTCGTCATCGTGGTCCGCAGAGTCGTCGGGCTCTGGTCCAGGAGGATCGTGATCGAGAGGCAGGCGAAGAGTGATTCAAGCTGCCGTGTCAGAGCTGTCAGTCGGAGCAAACTGTGGCGATGGAGACCCCTCAGCAAAATGCACGGCGGCCGCAGCAGCGGGAGCAGGAGGTGCGGGCGGCTGCAACCATGCGTCAATCGTGGGGCGGGGCGGCGCAGCCGGCGCGCCCGCTGGTGCCTGCCCGGGGGCAAATGACGCCGCGCATGAGTAAGGGCACACACCACGGGTGGGGAGGTGAGCGTCAGTGAGCCCCCAGAGGCGGAAGCATGTGACGCACGGGTAGCCGACACCTTCCCACACGAGGTAGAGGCCGCGGCGGGGCGACGGCTTCCAATCGCCGACGGGCTTCACGATGTTGCTGCGCTGCATGGAGTTGAATGATGCAGAGGTGGGGGCGTGCTTGCCACCACCGGACCCCGTGGATGGGGAACGGAGACGTGCAAGGTGGCCCTCGCTCTGCCAGACGGTGCTGAGGCGGAGGAGCAAGGCCGAGAACGTGAATGCGTGGCCGGCAGCCAGCTCACGCAGCACCACCAGATACAGTGGCGACACATGGGGGGAGCTGGCTGCCGACCGTCGAAGAACGTGGTGCAAGTCCTGCACCCTGCCGGCATCGTCGTAGGAGGGGTGCAAGCGCTGGTGCTTGTCCCCCAGAACCCGAAACACCGTGAGCTGGGGGGCAGGGTCAGCGGTCTCGTCGATCGTGGTGGACCGCAGCTTCGTCCAGAACCGGAAGGTGTCGGGGTCAGTGGTGGCCTCGACGTGAAACCGAAGGCGCTGGAGAGCGCAGCGTCCATCACGCGGGTGGACACGGGCGGACTCCTGAAAGAGGGCCAGTGCCGTACCCTGAAGGACGCCCTTGAGAATGTTGAAGAGGAGCTCGTTGAGGGACCAGTGGTAAACCAGGTACTCGTGCTCCAAGTCAAAAAGCTTGTCGTACTCGAAGTGCGAAATCGGGGACAACACGTGTCGAAGGATGCTGAGCAAAATGGCAAAGTCGGCCTCAGCGTCGGAACCGTCGAGCGTGAAACCCTTTTGGGGCTTAAAGCCATGGGAGCGGAGTAACTTAACAAGTTCCTCCCCATAGCTGAAGGCGTAGTCCATGCGGTCGCCGTACTCGTGCTGCTGAGAAGCCCGGACCGGGGTAGAAACCCAGACCGAGGCGTCGCGGTGGAAGTCAGCAGACGTGGCAGCGGGCGAAATGAAGTTGGGCTTGTTGATGAGGGTGTTCATGCGCACCACCGGATCAAGGCCGGCAGTGCGACCATGTGGTGAAGGAGCCTGGGAACCAGACTGCGGTGATGACGCAGGCGTGGGCGAAGCCGATGCCGCACGCGCGGAGCGGAGCACGTCCCCGAGACTGCGGCGGCTAGCTGATGCCATGGCAGGTAACACGTAAGGCGGAGTGCTCAGTTTTGCAGATGAGGGCGCTGGTGCGACCCTGGCCTCAGATGGTTCAATAAGGCGAAAAAGATTCCCAGCGAACGGTAACGCCGGAAAAAATGTGCTGCGAAGACTGGTGTCGACGCGGGACAAGACGAAGCTGGTGCGGACGTCGAAGTCGTTGTACGAGAGGAGCTGGTGCGGCCTCAAGGATCCCAGTGAAAACCTCCCCAAGTGGTGGCCGATAACCTCACAGAAGAGAGGATATATATATGATAGGGTATATATATATATCTCGAGATAAGCAGTGAAACAGAATGGCAGGGGGCAGAGGTTCACTGTGTGCTAAGATGATATAAAATACTGAGCAAAGTGTTTTATGAGTCGGAACGCTGTGACACGGTGACTGGTGACAACACAGGTCGAGGGGTGAATGACAGGTGACCCACCGTCCCCCCCCTTACAGTGGGGGGGAAAGGTTGGGCTCCCCGTGATAAGTAGAGCACTTGAGAAGTGTTTAGCCTTCAGAACTCGGAACCGAACTATCGTTTGCACCTCAGTCTGGCCCTGATCCAGTATATTATAAAAACCGAATTGTGTACCTTTGCACGTTTAATAAAAAAACTTCATTCCGGGTATATGTCGTAGTGCTCCTGGCACAGATAATGTGTGTTACACCAATCATCAGCATACACACATATGCTGTGCAATAATAGTGTGCAATGTCATCACCATTTCACACACATACTGTGGTATACACCATGCAGCACTATACCATACTGCCATTATTAAAATAACATGCTGACAGTGAGTGACAAGTTAACACACTTATGCCACTAATCACAGGTCATCATCACTATCACATACTGCAACTTGCTATGACACTGTGACTTGTGCACCAATCACACTGTGATAATAATCAGTTTGGTTACATATACTTAGCATACATGCACACATATGCATATACCAACCTGATCACGAAAGCGGTTGGCATACACATGCATATATCAACTACAGTGTAACATAGATGTATCTGCAAGGATTAAAAAGTAAGGACTTATCTTGAAATGATCATTTAGTTATGTTGATCGATTTGATGACTGTCTGTCCGCGCCTAACCGACCATGGGCGTGTACCCCATGGAACCGGGGGTTTATCCAGCAATACAACTATGCTACACTGTAACATACATATCTCACATACATGCTAGATTTTGCAACAACACACCATTTAGCATACCTGCTGTGCAAGTATAGGCAATAAATGAAATCCAATTGGTATAAGGTGCCAATCTTGGTCATTAAGACAATAACGTTAGCTCAGTTATTCCTGACGGAGGATTTGGGATGGAATAACTGTTCTACTGTTGATCAAGATGGAATACACACCGGAGCCATTTGTGAAATATACCAATCAACTCATCATCCATCATGGTGAGAAGTGCAGGATTACATCTATACTAACCAATTTGATATGCATCATACTTGCTATATGCTGTCCAGTGGTATACAGATTATCTTGTATGATTAATCACTATCAATTTGCTTAAGTGTACTAAATCATCAAGTGCCTGCACAATGCACACATCACTGACATTACTATGTATATTGACATTCACTGATTCAGTAAGTGAAATTATCAGCTATAATATCAACTACATGTATGATAACATAGATACCATCCAACAAACACATGTGCGTGTTGGATGTCAGTGATGGCGATAGCTAAAGGTTACAGGATAAATCCACATGCTGAAGGGCTGGATGGAGAATATCTCCAGACCCGAAGGCAGTGTACAGTGTTCACAAAGCAGCTGGTCACTGCTGAACATTGTCCATACCTTTTCACTATCGCTGGAGCAACACCATCGTCTACATTGCATTCTGACAGTTGATGGCTACTGCCCGACAGTCCTTGTGGGAGGACCGAAACGGCGTTGGGTCCTCCCACAAGGACCGGTGTTGCGGGAATTGTTTTAGCCGTCCTCTTGACGGTCTTAGTGCCTACCCTTCGGTTTGTAGTATACTTAGGACCTAAACTGAGTGCCCATATGCGCCATCAACCGTATATCGTCATAAAATGACTATATCCAATGCATTTGTAGCATGTACCCTATCATTTTTGAGTTGCAACTTTTGAAGGACGTTCAAAAACATGCCATGCCATTCAAATATTTTTATCCAATAGAATTCCAGGTCAAACAAGCCGCCCAAGTACAAGATTTTATCCTAACATCATACCCAATCATACTTGCAAGATTATGCATGTTGGCGACCTCGTATTGGGTGTATATACGCACTCAAATCGACCTTACACCTGTAAAAAACATTTTTGATCCAAGGTTTTCAAATGTTTTTTTTCGTTACTACGGATACTATGAATGCCAAAAAGTGTTCGGATATGATAGATGTATGATGTGCCACGTCGCATACTTCATGTAAACATGTTTATCGATTTTTAGAATGCTTAAGCTTGTCAATATGTGCAGTAGTCTACTCGCAACATTGCTTTGGAATTCGGCGAGAGCAGATTTTTGGATGGCCGATTTTGATGAAATCTAGTTTTTCCGTGGGTGCATGACATTGTGAGGGATATATACCGCAGTATTGTGGATTCCGAAGATGTTGTACATTGTAGAGGGCACGAATAGGTCACGTTGAAGTATTTTTAAGTGCAGTGGGAACTAGGAAGGCCACTTAGTGAGTGTAGGTGGCTTGGGAACTTCCGGTCCTTGTGGGAGGACCGGCCTTTTTATTTAATTTCGAGCGGTTTCACCCCCACTTTTCAATAACGTAAACCACATCGCTACACCGAGTATTGCACCCAACACAAGTTTTTGGATAATTATTGGACACCTAAATATGACCCCAAAGCACTCATATACCAACTATATCGAAAAAACGCGGCATATATCCCAAATTCACTTCGGTCCTTGTGGGAGGACCGGACCTTCGGGTAGTAGCCATTGATACAGTTCTGATCACTTCAAATGCATGTAATAAATCTCACAGATCAGTATTCATCTTGACAGCTGATAGAGGTTATCACAGACACTGTTCTGATTCATTGTTCGAGCTTTGTTCTGATTTACTTGGAATCTGAAGATATCATTTTGATACTCTTTCAGTGCACCGCCATATGCCTCAGTAAATGGTAGATTACTATGAGCATTTGCTCAAGTTACTTAGTATCTGGATGGTAATGCCATCCAGAGTATTGTCATAGATCCAAAGAGATAAAGCAGACCTCCAGCAGGCCCATTCGTGGGTAGGCAACGTGATCGACAGCCACTGACAGGCGACAGAACCGAGGAGTAAATCTCGCCTTAAGCTTCTGGCTAAGGTTATCTAAGGAGTTGACAGTCCTAAGTAAGTAATAAATCAACTGACAAGTTATCACTTAAGTGACTGCACTTAAGTGTTGATACACCTACATATTCATATTAGGGTTTGGTCTATTGTCACGGGTTTCAATCAGTAAAACCCAATGTACCAAATATTGACCATACATATATCTTCACATAACAACATGAAAACTGTCAATTTTCATGTGTTCAGGTGAGATATATTACAGAGGTGTAACAGATGTATACATTATTGTATACATTGAAGCTCATACACACTGAGACTTATAAGTCAAAAAGTGGCGAAAATAGGTGAAAATCTCACACGTTAGATTTGAAAATGAAAATTCGGGTCCAATTTTTTTTGCTGATCCAATTTTTCACCTATCAATGGTATATGCAACAATTTGTGAGCACTTGTAACACCATGTAACACCCTAAAATCACGTGATAAAACTTAGGGGTGTAACGTACATCTCCAGTATCACATATAAGCAGTGACATGCTGAATGCAATTTTGCTTTATTCCTTCAGGAAACATGCATACTGCTCAAATTTGATATAATTAGGTGTTACTGATACCATGTAACACCCTAAGGTCACTGCATGCGATGAGGGTCATAGTAACCCGTAACACCCTAACATGCCACTGAATACTAGTGAACAACACTGTATTTGGCATTATAGTCATGTTGAAATCAGTACAATCATGACTAATATTTCGGGCAACAACCCAAGAACTGTAGGGCAACATCCCAAAAACTGTGCAACTGCTTCCTATAAGGATTGCATGCTATTCAATGAGGTATTAGGCAATTGACAACTGCCTATGGTTTTCACACTTCCTTGAGGGGGGAAGAAGGTGGAATCATGTATATACTCACCTCATTTATATCAATGTACAAATATAATACATGTAAAATATACAGATAGATATATATATCACACACACACACACACATCCATTTTGAAGGTTTTGTTGGTGTGGTGTTTTGTTTTAGATGGCAGAAATACCAGCTATAGATCAAGATCCGTCTAACTGGTACTTTGACATTCTGGGTTCTTATGATCACTTCAGCATATTCAAAATACCTACATGGTTAAAAGGTTATGCCGACACTCAGACCCGGTATGATCACATAGGATATTTCGATGCCATCAGCAGAATGAAGACAGACATGAGTCGGTACAAAGATCCCGAGACTGGGCCTCAGGAACCAGAGGAGGATTACACGGAGGATCATGCTCCGCCTGTATTTACAGCTCCAGATGATGGTCAGGTCCTCGCAGCATCAGTTCCAGCCGCAATTGTTCCCAAGGTGAAAATGAATCCACCGAAGGAGGACAAAGTCAGACAGGATGCAGCGGTTTGGATGGAGACAATGGACAGATATTTTCAGTTCACATATCCAGGTGCACCAGATAAGGATCTCATCACAGTCTTCCTCGCATTCCTACAAAATAATGACAGACACTACTTTCATGTCGTGGCTAAGACACCAGATGCCACGTATGAAAATGTCAGAAATACATTCCTCAGGCAGTTCGGAAATCCCCACAAGCGATCAGTTGCCAAAAAGCATTTAATGGCACTTCAACAGGGTAACCAGACTTTCGCAGATTACCTACGCACATTCACATCACTGGCTTCTTTAGCATCAGTTGATTTGGATGATGTCTTGATCAAGGACAGATTCGTCAGTAATATGGAATCGGACCTCAGGAAACAGTTCCATCTCAGGTTTCTTACAGAAGATGAAAGGAATAACTTGTCGTGGGCAAAAACCACACAAGTTCTGCTCGACTTGAATTATGTAGTTCATTCGAAGCAGGCAGAGACCCTTCACTATAGGGGGCAGAAGGAGCAGTCAGGAGGTCCATCTAAGAAGGATAAGGACAAGGGTCGTGGCAACAAGCCATATAACCGTGCCAATCAGAATCGAGACAATCAGAATCAGGCCAACCAGAATTCCCAGAAGAATAAAGGGAAGGGCAAAGGAAACGGCAAGGGGAAAGGAAAAGGGAAAGGATCAGCATCATCTCCTTCCCAGTCTTGTCAGCGTTGTGGTCGTACTAATCACACCAAAAAGGATTGCTTCGCCACCAGCACAGCAGATGGGAAAGCCATACAAGGCAATCCTCCAGCTCCCAATCCTGGACGTCAGTACAATCAGAACAGGGGACAGCAACAACAGAATAATCAGGGTGGTAAAAGTGAGTCTAACAAACTCCTAAAAACAGTCAACAGCCTAGTTAAGGAGCTCCAGAATCAGCAGAGCATCAATGCAGCAGTTGCAGCTCCAGCATCAGCTCCAGCTCCTCAGGGAAACTCTCCGGGTACCGGGCAGGTACCAGTGATGAGGACTCCCCGATAAATCAGCCTGAAAATGCCACTGAAGCAAGTGGCCGGGTTGAGAGTATCTCAGAAGAAGTCCTATCCAGTCTGACGCACTTCAGTTCCAACAGAGGGAGACTCCCTCAGATCATATCGCACAGATGCGATCACAGACAGCACAGCTGAAATCACAGAAGAAGCTGTTGTTGTATAAAGGGAAAGTATATGGACAGAGTACTGTTATCTTGATAGGCCCATGAGCTACATCGTCATTCATCGACAGACAGTTTGCTTCTCAGCTTGGTATATCACCATCAGACACATCATCATTCTCAGTGGGGTTGGCTGGAGGAAGCCAATTACGACCATGTACATCCTATCTTCCTAATGCTACATTCACGCTGGGTAAGTATAAGGATTCAGAAGATCTCTATGTTATTGACATAAAACCCTTCGCAGTCATCCTGGGACAGGATTGGTTGGAGAGAAGGAACCCACATATTGACTTTCAGTCCAAGAACATGACGATCACCAAGAAACACTCATCAGGTTCCAGTGTTCGTACAGTTCTATCCAGAGTTGAACAGACTCCAGATTCAGATGGCCTTCCTGAAATGGAATTGGTCAGTGCCACCACTATGAGGAAGCACCTACGACGTATACGATCCAGTGGGTCGGCTGAAGAAGCCGTAGCTTATCTCTTTTTTCTCTCAGAGGTCGATGGTGAGTTGGTCATGGCAGCAGCAGACTCAGACACTACCATGGAAGACCCAGAGGTCACAGCAGCACGTGATCTAATCATAGAAGACTTTTCAGATATTTTCCAGGAGGATCTTCCAGCTGGCCATAGGCCAGAACGGTTTGAAGGTGGATATCATCGCATCAACATTGAACCTGGGCATAAGCCACCATCACAGCCAGTTCGTACTATTCCAGTGCCTATGATGGAGGAGCTCAAACGACAAATCATCAAATATGTCGAGCTGGGTATCCTTCGTCCATCATCATCACCATATGGGTGCCCAATCATTTTCGCTCCTAAGCCAGATATGGAATATAAATATGGAAAATGCTATGAAATTAAATGAGTCGAAAAGTGAGTGCACCCTACCCTTAAAGATATTTCAACATTCAAAGAAGAATGCAAACCTGTAATTGTACCAAAAACTATATGATACAAAGATGAGATTTTAAGATTCGACCTCATCACACTATGATTATGGTTCCAAAGATCTTTTTAACATTAAAGAAGAATGCAAACCGGTTATCAACATTTAAAGATCTATGGACGATATCCTCTCCAAACTCTGTTCGCTGGATGGTGGGCTAGGCAAAAGTGGGTGCTGGACGTGTAGCATCTTGCCGAACTTAGATATGACCAACCGCCAACTCTTGCGGCAGACTTGCATAAGCATGCGTGTGGCATTCGCTGACCTCGGCATTGTGCCCATACACATCAGCAGAGTAATTGAAAGCGTGTCTCTCGCAGAATGGGCGTTCAATGCAATGGCGTCTTCGCCTGACCTGCGCGCATATCGCAAATACAAGCAAGTAGTATGTGCGCAAGCGGCAAGCAGAGGGAATCTGGAGGTGCTGCAGTGGGCGCGCAAGCATGTCTGCCTGTGGGACGCCTTTACATGCGAGGCTGCGGCGGTAGGTGGGCATCTGGAGGTGCTGCAGTGGGCGCGCAAACATGGTTGCCCGTGGAATGCAAGCACATGTTGGTGCGGCGGGAGGTGGGCATCTGGAGGTGCTGCAGTGGGCGCGCGAGCATGGCTGCCCGCGGGACGCCCGCACATGTGCGTTTGCGGCGGGAGGTGGGCATCTGGAGGTGCTGCAGTGGGCGCGCGAGCATGGCTGCCCGTGGGACGCCAGCACATGTCATGGTGCGGCGGGAGGTGGGCATCTGGAGGTGCTGCAGTGGGCGCGCGAGCATGGCTGCCCGCGGGACGCCCGCACATGTGAGTAGGCGGCGGAAGGTGGGCATCTGGAGGTGCTGCAGTGGGCGCGC